>JADBJO010003746.1:227500-230425 GCA_016801955.1 Conus betulinus
TGGCTTTCGGCACTTATTTTGGCTCAGTCAAAAAAGTACTAGGTCTGCTCCTGCGGGTTACTTTATGGGAAACTGATTCCGAGGAACTCATTCTTGGAGACGCTTGCCTACATTCTAAAAAAACTATATCATTCAGACAGCAACAGAATTTACTGTCAAGCTGTAAAAGAAATCGCTGTATCATGTGCCATCATGCAACAGAAGCTAAAGAGAGCTCCACTCCAGAGAGCCTGTTCCATCAAGCTCGGACTCTCACTGTCTGTTTCTGTCTCTGTCTGTCTGTCTGTCTGTCTCTGTATGAATGTATGTATATATGTTTGTATAAATGTATGTAATATATATATTGTCTGTTATCTATTGTATAAAGCTCAGTTTGTCTGTCTGTCTGTCTGTTCGCTTATACACGCCCACAGTTTTAGGCCGATCGCCACCAAATTTGGTGTCAAGTATCCTTGCTGTCCTAGAAACAGCAACGTCGGGGTCGGCGATCACGTGACGCATTGCGTCATGACAAAACTGGACATCGGAATACTACACGACAAACTCGCCGGGGCGAGACGAGGTCGAAGCGCGTTCTGAATTTGGTTAAATGACGCATCAAGCCTGACACATCTGTATGACGTCAAAGTGTTTTCAGTCTGTCGTAAAATATCTTTACGTAATCTCCATCGCAGTCGCTTGATTAAGTCCTTATGGGAGAAAAAGCCAGCCTTCGTGTATTCACATGAACTATCATTGCTATACAATCTTTGTTATGAATAATCGTTACTGTACAACCATTGTTGTAACTCATAGAGGATCATTACTGTACAATCTACCTTATCTATTATATAAAGCTGAGTTTGTCTGTTCGCTTACACACGCCCACAATTTTGGGCCGATCGCCACCAAATTTGATATCAAGTATCCTTGGTGTCCTACAAACAGCAACGTCTGGTCGGCAATCACGTGACGCATTGCGTCGTGACGCAATTTGCGTCCACAGACGCAAACTGAACATCAGAACACTACACACGACAGACAAACTGAGCTTTATATAATAGATTGAATATATAATAGATTTGGAAAAGTGTTCACGTGAATGTTTAGGGGGGGGGGGGGGGGGGGGGGGGGGGGGGGGGGGGGAATATCGAACAAAACGCGCATACCCCCCAAAAATTTAATTTGAATTATGGACGAAACCACGAACTTCTGATTCACAAAGGTCATCCATGGCAAAAACTATGTAAACAACATTAGAAAGCTGTGACGAATTCACAAAAAAAAATCGCTCAAGAGAAATCCCAAGTAAAAGACGTGGTGTCCTTTGCCTGTTCTGTTCACGTCACAGCGACTGAATGACGTCATGAACGTAAATCTCTTGACCATGTGTAGATCTGTGGTAAGTCAACATCCATTTCTAATTCGCAAATCTATAAATTATTCTTTTAGTACGAACTCCGAAGCAGACGAACTTTCGGCTCATCGAAAAAGTCTGTGCTTTCGGGCATCGCGATTCCATCTAATTTCTTCTCTGTTCTATAGATTTAAATATCAAAACATACACGCCTAGAAAGTCTGAATTCACCTTCTTTTATTTATATATGTTTTATTCTTCCAGTCGAACTTAAAATCGTGACAATGCCGCCCAAAAGAGAGATCCGGCTCAGACGTTCTTCTTCTGCTACGGCCAGAGTTCAACGTTCTCGATCAGAATAAAGCAGTGAGGAGAGATATGCAGGACAACAGAAAGACAGAAAACGCAAGGCAGCACGTGGACACCAAGAGACAACCGAACAGAGGGAAGGTAGACGAAAAAGCGACAGAGAACGCAAAGCAGGGCGTAGAGAGCAAGAAACTTTAGAACAGAGGGAAGGTAGACGAAAAAGTGATATAGAACGCAAGGCACAAATAGACAGCAAGAAAGTCAGCAGCAGGGACAGGTTAGAATAGAACAAGAACATGACAGGCGTGTGAGCGCCAGGGGTTTATCACAACCAATCAAAATTAGATGGCTTAACTCAGCATTTCATTGCAGCGTTTCAAACCCTCTCCAGTAACCACAAGGACGTTTTCATCGGCACTTTTGTCAGCACAGTGCCCACATTGCCATACTCTGAAGTGGAGAGTGGATGCACCAGGAATCTGCTGCAACAGTGGCAAGGTCAGACTGCCGCCCCTGATTGAACCGCCAGAGCCTCTTCGATCCTATCTCCTTGGGAACTCTGCAGACACCAGTCATGTCCTTTCAAACATACGAAAGATAACTCTGCTTTCCAAATGACAGCTCTGCTTTCCAAATGACTAGCTTCGGATGTGCACGGGAGGTAAAGCTGCCTGGATGCATGCCTACATTCAAGGTGCGGGGACAGGTCTACCACAGCATTGGGTCTCTGCTGCCGCAGCCATCAACCGAGCCACAGTTTCTCCAGATTTACTTTATGGGAGACAGTGAAAAGAAGCTACCAGACTCTGCGAGGTTATGCCAGGTGTGAACCAGAGATCATTCAGCGCCTGCAAGCCATGCTGCACTCTCACAACCCTTATGTAACCAGCTTCAAGACAGCCCTGGACAAAGCGCACTTGCCTGAGCACAGGATCGTTATACGACCCGACAAAATCCTGCAAACCAGCACCCACGCGGATTCCATACTCCATCTGCAGACGAAAGTGGGATGCCCCATCATGGTGCTGAGAAACCTGGATGCTCCTCGACTGTGCAACGGAACACGACTGGTCATGAAGCAGCTGATGCCCCACGTCATTGAGGCCACCATTATGACTGGACAAAAACAAAGGAGAGGATGTCTCCTGCCAAGGATCCCCATCATCCCATCCGACATGCCCTTCCAGTTCAAGCGGGCTGCAGTTCCCCGTGCGCACGTTGCTTCGCCATGTCCATCAACAAGGCCCAGGGGGCAATCGCTGACGGTGGCTGGCCTTCAC
>JADBJO010003747.1:0-5000 GCA_016801955.1 Conus betulinus
CGCACATGGAACAACAAAAGGGTGACACTTATAAAACCGAGTCACCGCAAGATGGATATTAGGAAGTAGTACTGCCTTGGAATGTTAGGTGCGCTCTGCAGGTCGTTGCATGGTACAAAATGACAGCATTTTCGAGTGATAACGTGAGTACCGGGACATTTTCCGATGTGGCGACCACAACAATAAATGGTATTGCTTGGAGTCATGGTACGCTGCGCAAAAATATAACAGAAGGTTAGGTGGGGTGACAAAACCAGTGAAATTATGGCACTGTATATATATATAATATATATATATATATATATATATATAGAGAGAGCCGAGAGAGAGAGAGAGACGAGAGAGAGAGAGCGAGAGATGTGTGTGTGTGTGTTGTGTGTGTGTGTGTGGTGTGTGTGGTGTGTGTGTGTACATATGATATAGGTAGCTAAATAGCTGATAGATACATAGATAAATAAATACACAGATATAGATTTTTGAGTCGAACTGATGCAGAAAGTTCATGCAGGACTAAATGCTTGTGGTGCGTTCGAAGTTAAGCTTACTCGAGCAACACAACAGAATTGCGAATTAGAGAGAACATGATTATGAGCCGATTTATAAAAAAATTGTTTTTAAAAAAAATGTGATTGATATAAAAACACATCTTAGCATCAAAAGGACATACTGCCTGAAAACAAAAAAAAAAACATTGTGTGTGCTGTGTGTGTGTGTGTGTGGTGTGTGTTGTGTGTGTGTTGTGTGTGTGTGTGTGTGTGTGTGTGTGTGTCTGTGTGTGTGAAAGAGAGAGAGAGTGAGACAGTGAGTGAGGAGAGTGTGTGTGGTGGGGTTGTGCGCGCGCGCGCGTGCGTGCGTGTGTGTGTGTGTGTGTGTGTGTGTGTGTGTGTGTGTGTGTGTGTGTGTGTGTGTGAGTGAATGTGTCTGTGTGTGTGAAAGAGAGAGAGAGAGAGACAGTGAGTGAGTGAGTTAGTGAGTGAGTGTGTGTGTTTGCGCGCGCGCGCGCGCGCGTGCGGTGTGTGTGTGTGTGTGTGTGTGTACTTGCGTTCTCCGGTTCAGCACAGGATCTGCCATTGTTGTTGACACTGGGCTGACCGGCTTCAGTCGCAGAGCGACCACTGTGTTGCTGCTTCTCCAGTAATTTTCCAGCTTGAAACACAGTTTTCAGTCAGCAGGGCGTTTAGGGTTGACTCCGCAGTCGCTGGAAGTCCAGTAACTGGCATTGTCACAGGAAAATAGAAATCAATTGCCGCAGCTGAAATTAATAGCGCCCTGTCGCTTCGTGTCAAATCTCGTGACCCCCCCCTTTGATGTTTTGAAGAGGGACAGAGAGTTGGTGGAGAGGTGCAAAGGGGTAAACAAGATTGTATATAATGGGCAGAATTCCTTTTTTTTATTATTTTGGTTTCAGTCAGTCAGTCAGTCAGTGTGTGTGTGTGTGTGTGTGTGTGTGTGTGTGTGTGTTTGCGCGCTCGCGATCGTATATTCGTATGTTGTGTGTTTGGCTGTGTTGTATTACGCGCGCGCGCGCATGTGTGTGTGTGTGTGTGGTGTGTGGTGTGTGTGTGTGGTGTGGTGTGTGTGTGTGTGTGAGCGCGCACTTGCAAGCGTATGTTCTTGTACATGTGTTTCTGTTTGTATTATTTGTTTCATGCCCTCGTACGTGAGTGTGCGTTGTGTGTGTGTGCGTGTGTGTGTGTGTGTGTGTGTGTGTGTGTGTGTGTGTGTGTGCGTGCGTGCGTGCGTAGTGCATGCGGTGAGTGCGTGCGTGCCGTGTGTGTGTGTGGTGTGTTTGTGTGTTGTGTGTGTGTGTGGTTGTGTGTGTGTGTGTGTTGTGTGTGGTGTGTGTGTGGTACGCGCACACAAATGTGCGCATGTGGACAGTGATACCTCTTAACTTACTTTGCAAATTTCAATACAAGATCCACAATCGCTTCTTTCCTTAGTTAAGGAAAACTACTTATCAATGAAGTAAAAGTTAGTCAAGATTCTGTATCTTATGATAAAATGGTTATATTCATCGAACAGTTAGTCACTCGGGCAGTTTGATCATCAGCCACTTGGATACTAGTTCATTCACCCTTTCAATGCAATGAAATATATCCATAGTTTTCCTTTTGAATCAGCGATTTTACTCGTTTCAGTCACCCTTCAACAGAAATGCCATGTTATCTTTACTGGCGATTTTTAAAAATTTATCCTTACGGCGAAAAATGATGGCACGTCATTTATGAGCAGCCACTTGTACTGAACAAAAAAGGCTGTGGAAACTGTAAGTCCCCTTTGGCCAGATTTCCCCCTTCCCCTCTGTCGTGTCGTCTCCAAATGCAGAAAATGAAATCAAATTGTGAAGAGAACAGAAACTGTTATGTTATGAAACACTTCGATCTGTGCCATCCTCATTTGCACAACAGCTTCTTTCCAGTTACACGCTAAAGCTGTTGTATTCCATCTGCGATCATTTCGTGCAAATTTCATGCATTCTCAATTTTCTTTTCTTATACAAGTTTTGTCTTATTTGCCTTTCTTTGAAGTCGAATTCCCCCCCCCCCCCCCTTTTTTTTTTTACTTTACTTTACTTCCCCCTCACGCTTGTCCCCCCCCCCCTCCCCCCCCCCCCCCCTCCCACCCCTTTCCCTCCAACTCCCCGTTCTATGATATGCAAGCCTTATGACGGCGATAACCCTTTTTCTTCCTGTCCCCAGCGCAGATTTTAAAACTGTCCACCCCCCCCCTCCCCCCCCCCCCCCCCCCCCACCCCCCCCCCACCCCCCCCCCCCCCACACACACACCCACACACCCTTTTCTCACCTCTCTGTCTTTCCGCTTTCTTTCTGTCTTTCTTTTTTACCTTTGTTTTTTTTTCTTCGTTTTTTTTTCATAAAACCTTTCCTTCTTTGCATGTAAACAAGAAAAGACAAAAAGTAGATTGTGTTATGGGTGTGCAGTCTGGGTGTATTGGGTTGACAAAGCTAATTTCAACAACTCTCTTCCCTTGCAGTAGTTCGCACCATTCACGCTGAGTGCATTAAGTGTTTGTTCCTTCCGTTCCTACCTTAATGAAGAAGCTCTCTCTGCTGTTATGCGCTCATCTGTCCAATGTACACCAGAACACGGATTTTTTTTTTCTAGTCCATAAGATCTAGCCTCAAACACAAGAACGATGAACATTTAAGTAGTATGCTTGGTAACCAATGTAGTCATCATCATTGCCCCCAGGTGTCGTTGATGGCCCCTGAGTGTGTGTGTGGGTGTGTGTGTGTGTTGTGTGTGTGTTGTGTGTGGTGTGTGTGTGGTGTGTGTGTGTGTGTGTGTGTGTGTGTGTGTGTGTGAAATGATGAAACAATTTTTGAAATGCGGGAAACAAGTGCAAGCTAACAATTCTAACCATCATTACTTTAATGACTTGGCAAAAGATTTAAATTCAATACCAAAACAATGGAGGCGGGGGGTGGGGAACGGATTGCGGGAATAAAATGAAAACGAGAACATAAAGTCAGTGAAACAAGTTGTAAATGTTAAACTCAGAAGTCATGTGGTTTTTCTGCCCCGACCGGCTCCTACCCAGGTGTCTGTATCTCTCGGCCTGGTTGACGCCGGGATATATTATGAAAGGAAGCGTAGAGTACAGCCCTGTCATGTAGTCTCAGACCGAAATGGAAATCCGTAGCATCATCTTAATCATCCTCATTCTCATCGATCAGCAAAAAAAAAAAGTCTCAAATTCTGTGGCCCTTCATGCCCTGCTCTCATGGTGACCTCAGTTTCGATGTCCTCTCCACGTCTGTGGCCTTGGTTTGGTTCCGTCGGGGTCACCGGTATCGGCGAGTCCATGGGGGCTGTCGTTGGACGGACGTGGTGCGCCCTCCGGAGGGAGAGCTCACTCACGCCGGCTCCGCGACTAAGCAATTATTGTCGTCAGTAGGGGGCTTAGTAGGTGGTGTCCTGCGTATGTTAGATCAGAACAGGCGCCACTGAACACCACTGAAGTGACTCGGCAGCAGTGCAGTGTCCTCTCGGTGGGGTTGCCTCTTGACGACTTGACATTGACTGCTCCCCTGTGGATTGCCGGTGCCGTGGCTGCGGCGGGGCAAAACGAACTCTTCAGCTCTTAGGATCTCATGCCAGATAAACAACACTCCAGGACATGACATGAATAACAAGCCATCACTTATCTCATCGCATTCAGCGCCATTGGGTGGGCAGCCGGGACGGGGGCGGTGTGCGAGTGGTAGGTGGTGGGTCGGGATCGGTGATTGTTCGCTGGTAAAATCTTGGGGTCCGGAGTGGGGAGGGGTGGGGGGGGTCTTTGTTGTTTGTCGGCGGTGAGAAATAAGTCGTTTTATGTCTGGCTCAAGTCCAAAATAGGAGTCTGAGCGGTTAGAGACAAAGAGAATTTGTCAGCAGAGGATCATGCGGCAGTACAGAGTGTGGAATTAACAGACGTGGGCATCAGGAGGTCTCTTGGGCACGCGGCACTAGCGAACAGGGGTATGGCGTATTTGTTCAGCAAGGTGTCAGCTGTGAGCGCAGCGGGGGTTGCAGTCGCAGCAGGTAGGGGCAAATGTCACGCGTTAGTCTTCTCAGGCTTCCTAACAAGTAGTAGGCTTTACGATGTTGTGTGGTAGGATTGCAGGTAGATCTATTTGCTTCTTTGATATCTTCTGTTCGTTCTTCGTCCCATGCGATTGTACCCTACAACAAAAATTCATTACCAACCTCCGCCACAACAATGGTAGGGAACCACAGAGAATCCGTGATGCTCTGTGACACCTGGTTTAACTTGGATATTAGACCACACACCCGCTCGTGCGCTCGCGCGCTTCACACACACACCACCAACACACACACACACACACACACACACCCCCCCACAGGAGAGAGAGAGAGAGAGGAGAGCAGATAGAGAGAGAGAGAAGACCAGCATATGGATGGAGAGCTGTGACGAGGCGGAGTTTCCCCGGGGTTCATCGCGCCTCCAGCATCAAGCAGCACCATCAAGC
>JADBJO010003747.1:12500-15000 GCA_016801955.1 Conus betulinus
GTATACAGGGACATTTTACAATCATACAAATTGTTATTTATGACGTCTATTCAGATTTTTATCAATAAAGGAAATTTCTGCCGGGATGTCTATGTATAGGGAAACTAGTGCTAGGTGGGTCTTTGTTCATTTGGTTTTGTGATGAGTGGGTGAAAATGTGTGATACGTGGTTCTTTATCCATACCCCCTAAATGTGAGCAAGAGCACTGGAAAAAACGTCCATTTCGATTTTTTCAGTGAGGCTTTTTTTTTTTTTCCTTTTTATTACTTAAAAGCATTAATAGTGACAAGAATAGTAATCATCCCTCACTTCTGGAACAACCATACACTGCTTAGACTCTGTTGCTCATAGCTTCTCTATACAAGTGGGTTTTGTTATTTTTTGTTTATAAGGAAAGAAGCTTGCCGGCTATCTACCGCCAAAAGCTTTAATAGTCCTAATTAAATACACCAGGCGTTTGAGACCAGTGCCTGAGGAGAAACTTACTCCGCATCTCCTACAAAAATACAAACGACAATGACCAATGAATTATGTGCGGAACCTGGTCACTAACCTACTTGGGCCCCCCCCACGAAACCACTTCTGGAGACGACGGCATTGGTTAGGCCTCGTCATCCTCACAACACTCTCTCCAAAACATCCTTCAGGCACCGTTGAAGGACGGCGCAGACGAGGATGGCAGAGAAAGAGCTGGTCTGACAATATAAAGGACTGGACCAAAATGACCATGGCCAGATCTCCTCACGACAGCTGGTCAACAGAAAAGAGCTTGGAGAGAAACGGCGGCTGCCTCACCCCGTCCCCCTAACGACCCCAGCGATCAGGAAATGACTGCAGACTGACTGACTGACTGAATACAGTTTTTCCTCACTATTAACATAGTTGATATACCCCTCCATTTTTCCTCTTTTTCAGTCTTCACCCTTCAAGAAAAAGAAGGAGTTATAGCCTTCAAGAAACATTATTGTCTGTACCTAACACAAGTCCGTCAGTATTTCTTGCTCTATATTTCTCGTTCTTCTGTTTGTGCCTCCTGCTCCTGTGTTGGCCAACACAATCTTCTTCAGTGTCGAATATACCTGTCACCATGTTCAACGCCACGTGGAACAAATAAATACGGTCTAAACCAGCTATAGCCGCACGTGCATGAGCAACAAAACTGTCTTCTTGTCAAAAGAGTATTGATCAGATCCTTTGTGGAAAACTGTTCTAGGCCTTTTGTATTTTGTATTTTTTTCATTCGTTTTTTGTTTGTTTGTTTTTTTCTCGTCTTCATGTGTCGTCATTGGTATACAATACATTTATATGCGTTTGTCTTCATGACAATTTTTTTTTTCCTGTTTGTCTGTCCTTCTGTCTTTCTGTCTGTCTGTCTGTCTGTCTGTCTGTCTCTCTCTCTCTCTCTCTCTCTCTCTCTCCTTCTCTCTCTCTCTCTCTCTCTCTCTTCAACCCTCTTATCAAAATCGTCAAGACAGAGAGCGCACACCTACTTATCGACTCTGCTCTGAGAAATTCCTCTTCGTATATAAACCTCTTATTTATCTTCCTTAATTGTTTTTTTCTACCTTGTTGTTCTTTTTCCTTGTCTTTTCAACTCCTCGCATTGTCTTTTGCTCTGTCTTGAGCTCCTCTCTCTCCTTCTCTCCTCCTCCTCTCCTCTCCTCCTCTCCTCCTCTCTCCCTCTCTCTCTCTCCCTCTCTCTCTCCTCTCTCTCTCTCCTCTCTCTCTCTCGTCTCTCTCTCTCTCTCTCTCTCTCTCTCTCTGAGTTCAATTGGTTGAAACACCACGGGGTCTCCACCCCACCAGTCCCTTCCCTTATGCCACGCACTATTACCCAGTTGTGTCCAGAGCGCGTGCGCAGAGTGTTTGTGTGTGTGGTGGGGGGGGAGGGGCCGCTCCCACGGTATGACATAATTATTGCCATCATCTTTTCGTTTTTGCACTAACCTGCATTGAAACTAGAGAACGGGGGCGGGTTGGGAGGGAGGGGGGGAGGCGAACTGCAGAGGGAAAGGGCGGGGGTGTAGACAAGAGAGAGCATGTAGATGTATGATGGTAACTAGTCAGCAAGACTTGGTTGTGGACAGTCGTGTCCACTGTTTCAGGAACGGTTGCATTCTGAGTCCGTCTCTTTCCGTGGTCCGCCTATGGACTTTTGCCATTTCTGATCGCGTGGTTGTGTGTCTTCCCTCAGTCTTTCATTTCCCTGGTTTAGGGTGCAAGTTAGGAACAAGGTTTATGATCAGGATCTTCTTTCCCAATAACTGTAGCCTCACGTGCATTGTAAGTAATAACCAACGACGTCCCTCAGTAACTGTACTCCACAGCGTGTTCACACAGGGTGCTGTTTTTGCGGAATGATTCCATACTTCTGTTGGGGGGGGGGGGGGGAGGGGGGGGGGGGAGACAGACAGAGAGACCTGTCAACTCGCAGTCTTCAGCATGGTTCAAGAACACACATCCACTTTGATGCACTTGAATATCAAATCAGCACAGTCA
>JADBJO010003747.1:20000-22500 GCA_016801955.1 Conus betulinus
ACTGCCCCAGCAAGATTGGCAAGCCCCGTCCACTCGGGTTGGGACCCATTACGTGTCAGCTATCCACTTACTAAACTGATCGCTGCAGTAATGTGGGCAAATACATACACAGACTAGTCAACAGTTCTTCTCCCACCACCTTCCTACCTTCTTCTTTCTTCTTCTCAACAATTTGAACTGAGTGAGTGAAAAGGTTATGTCTGTAGTGTTTGATTTCCGCGAGTGTCTTTTTTTTTTTTTTTTTTCGCGGCGAAAGAGGAAGGGAGAGAGAGAGAGAGAAGAGAGGAGAGCAGAGAGAGAGGGAGAGTGAGAGGGAACGAAAGAGTCTGATGGACAGAGTGGGTGAATGAACGAACAATGGCGCGGAATGAAAACAGCGAGTGTCGGATTGTCCCCCCCCCCCTGAAATGAACCACGTCCGGACTGAAGAGTAGAAGGCAGAGCGACCTGATTGGACTGCAGCGAACAGAAACCCACATATAGCGCTGGACGGGTACAGCGACAGACAACTCAGCAGTACACGACTGTAAAACGTTTGTGCACGTGTTGTTTCAGGGTAGGTGTTGTGTGTGACATGTTGTGGTGTGTGTAAACAGACCCGGTCCAAGAAGTAGTTCTATGTGGTGCGGATTCAGGCGTGTCTTGTTGTATGTTACGGTGGGTGGGTATACAGACCAGTAGTTGAAATAAAAATGTAACTAGTCGTTTGCATTCTAAGGTGTTTGTTGTGACGTATGTTTGTGCTGTACAGACCGGTTAAAAAAAAATATGCAAACACGTTGGTCGGTGTGTGTGTTGTGACCGTATTCTGGTATGTGTAACAACCAGTGACAAAAAAAAATGGTGCAATGTGTTGTGTTCAGCAAGGTTTAGAGTTGTGACGTTTGTTGTGTATTGACCCGATAAACATAGTGGAACGTGTTGTTCAAGTGTGGTGGACCTGTAAGAACTAGTGTACTGTTGTTCAAAGTGGTGGAGCATGACTATGTGGTTGGTGCGCAGACCAGGAAAACAAACGTAACGTTTGTTCAGGGTTGTTGGTGTGACGTGTTGTAGGCGTGTGTTGGTACAGAGCTTATGAGGGAAACAAAAGTGCACTCGTTTTTTGACGTGTGTTGTTGTTGCAGAGTTGTGTGCGCCACAGATTGGACAAAATGATTGATGTTGTTGTGTTGTACAGAGCAGGAAAAACAAATAGTCAACGTGTTTGGTTCTTTGATTTGTTTCTTCTGTCACCATGTCAGTGTAGTGTGGATTAATCAACGCTCATGGATTTATGTGTTTTCTCGTTCAGTTTGGAAGAGCAGGAAAATCAATAGTGCCATGTCCATCGCAGCCCGCCGGTTTGTAGGACGCGCATGTGGGTTGTTACAGACCAGGTCTGAAGAAAAAAAAGCAGCCAGCGGTTTCTCAAGTGGTATTGATGGGTAACGTGTTGTTGGTGGTGGATGACAAGAAGCAGAACCAAGTGGATCACTGTGGTTGCTGTAAAACGAATGCACGTGTTGCTTAGGTGTGTTTGTTTGTAAACGGTTGTGTCGTGGCCACATGATCGAACATGACGGGACAGAGCCCGTATAGGTGGGGGAAGGAGTGTGTTGCTAGGGACGTGTTGTGGTTTATGGCGTGTTTGTGTTGTTTGTTACCGTGGTGTGTTGTGACGCGTTGCGTTGTTGATGACGGTTGGGTGTTGGACGTGTTGTTTGTGGTGACGTGTTGTGGTTTTTGACGAGTTTGTTGTGTTTGTTCACGTTTTTGTGCTGTGTACTTCTTGGGTTGCTGCGACAGCGTTGGGGTGTGACGTGTTCGTTGAGGTGGGTTGGTGTGACGTGTTTTTGTGGTATGTAACGCCACTAATTGCAAGCGACGGTTTCTGATTAAAGACAGGTGAGGATGTGTGATGGTGAAAATCCGCCATGTGTAAAAGAACCCGAAAATGAAGTTCATTTTTCATTCTACTGCACAGATTACAAGGATATCCGAAAGCGACACACTATACTTGACTCACCTTTTCATATCACTGACCAGAATTGTATTGCAAATGTTTAGTCGAGCAACGATGGAAAACGTTATAATAGATCTAACAAAATTAACATTAGATAAAAAGACACTTGAAAGAAGCAGCTAGCGATATATTATCTACTCATTGAAAGTTTATCAATATGATTCAATATGAGACATACAGTCGTGTACCTGTATGTGTGCATAAGTGTGTGTATTAGGAAGGGAAAGGCGAGTGAGATTAGAGGTAAGGTGGGGTGGGCTGGGGGGGGGGGGGCGAAGGGGGGAGGAAGCGGTCAGGATAAGTTGTGGGCGAGCGGGTGGCGGCGAGAGAGAGAGAAGGGGAGGAGTGAGGTGAGCGAGTCATCTTTCTGAATTATGTTCAAACACCTTGTCTAAAGGGCCGAATTGCTCAATAAAATACTTGTCATTCTCTCTCTCTCTCTCTCTCTCTCTCTCTCTCTCTCTCTCTCTCTCTCTCTCTCTCTCTCTCTCTCTC
>JADBJO010003747.1:25000-40000 GCA_016801955.1 Conus betulinus
GTCCTGAGAAGTATGGTCAACGTGTACAGTCCGCAACCACTACAACCCATCTCATTCCACCCCCTCTGGTTCCCTGACTCACAAAGGAGAAGGAGGAGGAGGAGGAGAGAGAGAAGGGGGAGGGGGGGAAGAGAGTTAGAGAGAGAGAGAGAGAGAGAGAGAGAGGAGAGAGAGAGAGAGAGGAGAGAGAGAGAGAGAGAGATGCAGACATACAGACAAAACAATTGTAAGATGGAGGTGGGAATGTTTGTTCCAAGTCTTTTCATATCTTCTATTCTTCTCTCCAGTCTAATTTTCTGTTAGCCTCTTTCGTCTAAACCAAACCATCCATCCAACAAACCAACTGAACAAAACAAACAAACAAAACAAACTCCTCTGCTGGCTATTTATCAACTTGTCCTCTTCTATTTATTCTCTGTGTCATTTCCCCTCTCTTTCCTCATTTCTGGTCCTCTTTATCGTTTCCAGTCTTTTCTTTACATTTGTTTGTCTTTTCCTTTCCTTGTTTCTTCTTTTTCATTTGTTCATTCGTTCGGATCACCGTTATCGCTTTTGTCGTCCACGTCTTGCTATGTCTGTTTGTCTGCTTGTATGTCCGTCTGTCTGTCTGTCTGTCTGTCTATCTGTCTGTCTTTCGGTCGGTCGGTCGGTCGGTCTCTCTCTCTCTCTCTCTCTTCTCTCTCTCTCTCTCTCTCTCTCTCTATCTCTCTCTCTTCTCTCTCTCTCTCTCTCGTTTTTTTTTCCCTGTACGTGCCTGTTGTTTTGATGTGTCCATAATGACACTGTTACTGTGCTCTCACAACCCCTTACTCTCCCATCCATCAATATTAAACTGATGCTCCCTGCCCCCTTGCCGCCCTATCAGTGGGCAAAGAGCCCTCTCTCTGGGGAACTGTCCTGAGAAGGATGGTCAACGTGTATTGTCTGCTGCCGCCCCCTACAACCCTACCACCTCAACTCCATCTCCTCGTATTCCCCTGCCTGGCCATGGAGAAGGAGAGAGAGAGAGGAGAGAGAGAGAGAGACGAGAGAGAGAGAGAGGAGAGAGAGAGAGATGAGAGAGGAGAGAGAGAGAGAGAGCAAAAGAGAGAGAGAGAGAGAGAGAGCAAAAACATCCTCTTCAATTCCCATTTTACAAATCTCTCTCTCCTCTCCCTCTCTCTCTCTCCTCTCTCTCTCTCTCTCCTCTCTATCTCTTCCTATCTCTTCTCTCTTCCGTTTTTTCTCTTTTCATTTTCAGCTGATTGTTCAGTTCAGTTGTGTGTGTGTGTGTGTGGTGTTGTGTGTGTGTGTGTGTGTGTGTGTGGTGTGTGTGTGTGTTGGGGGGAGGGGGGAGGTGGGGGTTGTCTTTGTTTTTGTGCTCTTTCCTCATTTCCTTTTTTTTCTGATTGCTGGTATGTTTGTTTGTTTGTGATCTGATTGTGTTCTTTTTTCTGTAGTAATACCTTACTATGCCTGTTGTCTCTCCAGCTTCTTCTCCTCCTCCTCCTCCTCCTCCTCGTTGTTGTTATTAATTGTTGTTGTTGCTCTTCTTCTTCTTCTTCTTCTTTCTTCTTCTTCTTCTTCTTCTTCTTCTTCTCTTCTTCTTTCTTTCCGTCACAACATTCTTATCTCCACCACCACCCTTTTCTTTCGATCCCGCCTTCACCCCGATTCCTTTTCCCCATTTTTTCCGTCATGTCCTGCTCGTTGTTCCTTCAGTGCTCCAAACCGAAGGGAGGAGAAGGGCTTTGAGCCTAACAGAGTCCCTAGCGAGATGCTAGTAGCGCAGTCTCTACCATCTAGCGCTTCTCTCCCTTCTTTCGTGCTTCAGCTTCAATCAGATACCATCCATCTGGTTTTCTGTAGGATAAGCTTTGATGTTCCCACTCGTGTCTCACAAGAGACCAGACTTCTACTATGTGCCCCTCCACCTCCCACTCTCCTCCTTGAAGCACGGTACCTTGTTAGTGTTAAGTCCATGATGGCTTCTACAGGGACTTGGTATCATCTTGTAATCCTGTATTGTAGGTCAGACTGAAGAGAGAGAGAGAGAGAGAGAGAGAGAGAGAGAGAGAGAGAGAGAGAGAGAGAGAGAGAGAGAGAGAGATGCTATTACCGTCAAAAAAGGCAATGTCTTCCATTGATGCTGCTGTTGCTGTTTCTGCTCTTCTTATTCTTCTACTTCATCTTCTTTCTTCTTCTTCTTTCTTCTTCTTCTTCTTCTTCTTCTTCTTCTTCTTTCTTCTTCTTCTTTCTCTTCTTCTTCTTCTTCTTCTTCTTCTTCTTCTGCTGCTGCTACTACTACTACTACTACTACTACTACTACTACTACTACTACTACTACTACTACTACCGCTGCTGCTGCTGCTGCTGCTGTTGCTGTTGCTGTTGCTGCTGCTGCTGCTGCTACTTCTACTATTACTACTACTACTACCGCTGCTGCTGCTGCTACTGCTACTGCTGCTACTACTACTACTGCTGCTACTACTACTACTACTACTACTACTACTACTACTACTACTACTACTACTACTACTACTACCATCATCATCACTGCTGCCGCTGCTGCTGTTGTTCTTTTTCTTTCTTTCTTCCCTTTTTCTCTTTTTCTTTGTTCTTTCTTTCTTTTTCTTTTCTATCTTTCTTTCTCATTTTCTCAGCCACAAATCCGTCCTGTGCCCCATGAAGCTTAGTACTTATGTACCCATTGTAGCAATAGTCGATCACGTTCCCCCCCCCCCCCATCCCCAACATCCTCCATCCCCGTCCTATCGCCAATCGCCAACGCCGCCCTTAGTAGTATCCCGCGAGGCCTAGAATGTGTCAATAATGCATTCTGCTCCATGCCTCATTACACGGCATTCCTGTAACCGCTTCCCTCTGAGGTTTACAGTCATCAACGACGACTTGTCTGAAGATGGTGCAATTCAACGAGTGACAGAGGGTGGATTTAAATATTTCATTCCGAGAAAATGGACAGGACAAACAAACTAACTAACACACAAACAAACACACTCCTAAAACAAACACACACAATTGGGATTTATTTTCTTGACAGTGTCACATGATCAACTGAATAGATCTTCCTGATTATCCAACACGGTAGTTTAAAACTATGAAAAGCACAATTAGAAGTGCCAAATCTGAATTTATTCATGTACTTCGTTTTATGTATCTGGTCTTCTGATTCACCGATCTGACGGCATGAGCAATAAAAAAAAAATGTAACAAATGTGTGTGTGATGTTGTCGGCAGAGAGTAATAGTCGTTTGTGTTAATTTTGTGCCTATGATGTTGCTGATCATTGTATTGGTCGTTTGTGTAAATGTTGTGCCTGTGATATTGCCGATAAATGGTTTCACACACACACACACACACACACACACACACACACACACACACACACACACACCACACACACACACACGCACGCACGCGCGCGCGCGAACGCAGGCACACGCACCCACGCACGCACACGCACGCACGCACGCACGCACGCACGCATGCACGCAAGCACACATGCACGCACACACACACACCACACACACACACACACACACACACACACACACACACACACACACACACTCACTCACTCACACTCACTCACTCACTCATAGAGTCATATTGTTTTACCTATAAGTAGAAACACCGGCAAGATGTTATCATTTTGTGAAAACTTGATCAACCCATTTTGTCGGTAAAATACTCTTGTCATGATTTATAAAACTATCCAAAAATAAATAAAATAAATAAAAAGCGCAACAAAGGTATCCTGTGTACACCATCTAACGTTTCTCTCCCTTCTTATGCTTAGCCTCAATCATGTACTATCCATCTGGTTTTCTGTAGGATAACCTTCGATGTCCCCACTTGTGCCTCACCGGAGACCACATTTCTACTCTGTGCCCCTCCACCTCCCACACTCTCCTCCTTGCAGCACGGTACCTTGTTAGTGTCAAGTCCAAATTGGCTTCCCACAGGGACTTGGTATCATCTTGTAATCCTGTATTCTAAGGTCAGACTGAAGAGAGAGAATGAGAGAGAGAGACAGACAGGCTGACAGACAGACAGATAAACAACAGACAGACAGGCAGGCAGACAGAGAGACAGATAGACAGAGGCAGTCAGCCCTCAGCTAAGAGTGAGAGAAAGACATATGGGCAGAGAGATAAAGACAAAGATAGACAGTCCAAGTCTGAAACTGATTTTTATTTTTTTTTAAATTGGAGAGAGAGAGAGAGAGAGAGAGAGAGAGAGAGAGAGAGAGAGAGAGAGAGAGAGAGAGCATGCATTATCAGTGTAACGATGTTTCTCTCCCACCCTTTTCTTCCTGTTGTGTCCTTGATCAAATAGCATCCATCTGCTTTCTGTGTGATAACCTTTGATGTTCCCACCCGTGTCTGACTAGAGACCAGAGCGTGTAAATGATGTCTTCTGCTCTGTCCCTCTTTACCTCCCCACTCCCCCTCTTGAAGCACGGAACCTTATTAGTGTAGAGTTGATGATGGTTTCCCACAGGGGCTTAGCACCATCTTGTGATCTGGTATTTAAGGTCTGACTGAAGAGAGAGAGAGAGAGAGAGAGAGAGAGAGAGAGAGAGAGAGAGAGAGAGAGGGGGGGGGGGGGGGGGGGAGGGGGCAAGAGACGAGAAGAGAACAGAGCAGAAACAGAGACAGACAGACAGAGACAAAGACATAGAGACAGACAGACAGAAAGAGATAGAAAGAGATAGTGTCAGAGAAAAAGAGGGACAAAGAGAGACAGAGGCAGAATGCCGGCCACCAACAAAGGTGGAGAGACAGAGAGACAGACAGAAAAAGACAGAGACAGACACACAGAATGTGCGGAAGAGAGAGAAAGACTAAGACATAACGTAAAGACACGAGAGAGAGAGAGAGAGAGAGAGAGAGAGAGAGAGAGAGAGACAGACAGACAGACAGACAGACAGACAGACAGACAGACAGACAGGCAGACAGACAGACTGCAGCATGGAAGCAGGCAGATACACACACAGGCGGCGCGCGCACGCTCACACACACACACACACACACACAACACACACACACACACACACACACACAACACACACACACACACACACACACACGCACACAACACACACACACACACACACACACACACACACACACACACACACACACACACAGAGAGAAAGAAAGAAAGAGAGAGAGAGAGAAAAGAGATACAGACAGACAGACAGACAGACAGACTCACACGGAGAATGTTTAATTCTTCATCAATAAACAATCATTTCTTATACTCCTATTCATCCATAAAAAAAAATCATATACTCCTTTTACAACGTTTCTAATGGGAAAAGACAATTCCTGAGCGTGTGTAATTTTAACCATGCTTTTCTCTGACCTTCTGCCTGCAGTGAAACAAGTCTGGCATCTTCCGCCAGGTTTCTCTATAATAAACTTTGGAAGTCTCGCAGGAGAGCACAGCATGTCAAACAGTATGTCCTGCTCTTCCTCTATACATCCTGCCCTTTGTAGCGCAGCACGTGATCACTGTAGTCTTCGATAGCCTGCCACAGGGGTTGTCTGTTATACCCTGTATTTTGCAGTGGGAGTGGAGAGAGAGAGAGAGAGAGAGAGAGAGAGAGAGAGAGAGAGAGAGCGGGTAGACAGACAAACAGAGACAGAGACATAAAGAGAGACAGGCACAGTCCCGGAGAGAGTGAGACAGAGAGAGAGAAGAGGGAGAGGGAGGGAGGAAGAAGAGGAGAAGAAGAAGAAGAAGAATAGAAGGAGGAGGAGAAGGAAGAGGAGAAGGGTGCCAGATCTAGAAATTAAGGAGAGAGAGAGAGAGAGAGAGAGGAGAGAGAGAGACAGACAGACAGACAGAGAGACAGACAGACAGACGGACAGACAGACAGACAGACAGACAGAAAACAGGGTGAAAACTTGACGATTACATGTTTTGATAATATCATTTACAAATCAATCGTTATCGTTTATCCTGCTTTACACCTTTCTGACTCACGATGCCCAACTCCCCAGCGTGTTTAATCTAAGTGCTTTTGTTTCCTGGTGGGGTACCTGCAAGGAACCATCCATCCGGTGTCTTTGTGATCATCATTGATGTCCCTGCTCGTGTCGCACAGGAGACCACAGCGTGTAAATAATGTAGCGTACGCTGTACTCCCTTCCGCTCCCCGCCCGACTCCCCCCACCCACCCTCCCCCTCAACCAGCCCCACCTTGTAGGGAATGATCTTAACAGTGTAAAGTCTTTGATGAACTCCCACAGCGACTTCGCAGCTTCTTCTATTCTGAAGTCTGACTTGACAGAGATGGGGGTGGGGAAGAGGAGGGAGGGGAAGAGAGAGAGGGGAGGAGAGACAGGTGGAGAGAGGGAACAGAGAAGAGAGACAGACAGACAAACAGACATACACACACACACTGGCATACTAACAGACAGCCAGACAGAGTGTGGGACCAGAAAAGCAAAACCAGAAATGGAGATAGATTAGAGAAAGTGGGAGATCCTGAGAAATAAAGAAATGGGAGAGACCGAGTGATGAGACAGGCTTGAGAGAGAGAGAGAGAGAGAGAGAGAGAGAGAGAGAGAGAGAGAGAGAGAGAGAGAGAGAGAGAGAGAGAGACAGACAGACAGACAAACAGACAGACAGATGGACAGACAGACAGACAGACAGAGACAGAGACAGAGAGAGTTAATATAGAAAAAGGTGAAAGCTTTATGATTACATTTTTTAATAACATCGTTTACCAGTTACTCGTTATCGTCTCCGTCCTGCCTCCTTGTGGGGGTCCCTGCAAGGAACCATCCACCCGGTGTCTTTGTGATCATCTCTGATGTCCCTGCTCGTGTCGCACAGGAGACCACAGCGTGTAAATAATGTAGCCTACCCTGTACTCCCTTCCGCTCCCCGCCCGACCCCCCCTCCCCCTCTCCTCCCCCTCCACCAGCCCCACCTTGTAGGGAATGATCTTAACAGCGTAAGTCTTTGATGAACTCCCACAGCGACTTTGCAGCTTCTTCTATTTTGAAGTCTGACTTGACAGAGATGGGGGTGAGGGGGTGGAGGAGAATAGAGAGAGAGAGAGGGGGGAGGAGAGACAGGTGGAGAGAGAGAGGACAGGGAAGAGAGAGAGGGACAGACAAACAGACATACTGACATACACCGACATACAGACAGACAGCTAGACATACAGACAGCTAGACATACAGACAGACAGCTAGACATACAGACAGTTAGGGAGGCAAAGAGACACAGAGAGACAGAGACAAATCAGAGTGTGGGGGACAGAAAAGCAAAACCAGAAATGGAGACAGGTAAGAGAAAGTGGGAGATCCTGAGAAATAAAGAAATGGAGAGACTGAGTGGGGACAGTTTTTGAGAGAGAGAGAGAGAGAGAGAGAGAGAGAGAGAGAGAGAGAGAGAGAGAGAGAGAGAGAGAGAGAGAGAGATATAGTTGATATAGAAACGGGGGTGAAAGCTTTTTGATTACATTTCTTACTAGCAT
The DNA here is from genome assembly GCA_016801955.1 of Conus betulinus. Classification (NCBI taxonomy): domain Eukaryota; kingdom Metazoa; phylum Mollusca; class Gastropoda; order Neogastropoda; family Conidae; genus Conus; species Conus betulinus. Next base: position 32,499 of record JADBJO010003747.1, read on the forward strand.
CGTTTACCATTACTCGTTATCATTTATCCTGTTCCACACGGTTTCTGATTCACTATGCCCAACTCCCCAGCGTGTTTAATCTAAGTGCTTTTGTTTCCTTGCGGGGTCCCTGCAAGGAACCATCCACCCGGTGTCCTTTGTGATCATCTTTGATGTCCCTGCTCGTGTCGCACAGGAGACCACAGCGGGTAAATAATGTTGCATACCCTGTACTCCCTTCCGTAAAATTTCAAACTAGAGTGACCACAGGTGAGATTTCAAACAGACAAGAAAATAAAGTTAGAGCTGCTTGACTGTTAAACGAATGGAATAAATCAAAATGCAAAAGCAACGAGTTTAACCCTTGGCTTTGTTTTGTGACGTAGTTTGTTAACCTCATGAATGAGGGGTTCTTGTAAACCTCAGCTTTCAGTCTCTACTGAAGAACGGTTTTGCTTCATACTAATTTTTCTTCGTTCGTTTTTTTTTTTTACTTTTTTAGCAAATCACACAGATTGGCTGTTTGGATATTCTGTGCTTGGAATCAGCTCAGGATCGTGAGCACTGAAAGCAGTGTGAAAACATCAGGTGTCAGGTGGACAGAGGGTTGAGTGAGGTGAAGACAGGGAAGAGAGGAGAGTGTTTTTTAGAAAAGTGAAGTTCTGAAGCAGTTGGTCTCTCTCCTTGTGACTGCGTCGGAACTTTTCTCTACCCATCTCTTCAGTGTATCGATCCCTTCATGGTCGTGTAGGTAGATATGATCCACCAGGGACCTTGACGGTGTAAATAATGTATCCTTATCGCTGCCCAGCTCATCCATAAATCCATGTCTTTGAGGGCTTCCCCCAGAGGCTCTGTGTCACCATACATCATGGAGCCTGGGACGAAAGGAGGTTGAAGGCTGTAGAAGATGGATTAAGTCCGACACGGACTTTGGCTTAATGGCTGGTCGGTTTGTTTGTCTCTCAGCAATATGATGCTAAACTGTTACACTAATTTCAAGCAAATTTAGTGCGATAATCAAATGTAGATCACGAAAATCTCTCAAGGAGGTTGTTTTTTAGAGCTGGTCTGTTTGTTGCTTATCTTACATCTGTACGATATGTACATGCATTTTTTGTTACATCACTTTCATTTATTTATTTCTTTGTTTATTCATTCATTTAAAATTCATCCATTCACCACTTCACTTAAGCATTCATTCGTTTATGCATTCATTCATTCATTCATTCATTTGCCTGTTTATTTCTTGAGTCTTGCACCCACCACTCCTGCATTCATTCATTTATTCATTCATATTCACTCATCCATTCACCTTTTCTTTCATTCATCGATTCAATCATTCAAATACTCACACTCACACCTTCCACCCTCCGCTTCCTCCCCGCTTCTGCTCCCCTTCCCTCTCCCTCCCCAGGACCTCTTGTGGGACGCTCATTTGTCCATGCCATCACAAAATGCTCTCAGCTGAAGCAGATTCTTAACAAGTACATACGTTCATCTTTTGCGTACATATCAAACACATGCACTACGAGATGTGTGCGTTAGCAAGTCTACACGCGTAAAATCTACCCGCTTCTCCTTAGTACTCCTTTGTGTTCATGTCAGTGAGATTTTTTCCCCTTTCCACTAGGGACCAGATCGTGTGAATAATGCATGTGTCTTCCCTCCTGTCGTACCATACAAAGTCGTCAGCTACATGTCCCTCCTGGCTTTCTAACAAGAAGCTCTGTGTCTCCATTCATCGTGAGGATAAGACGAACACAACGAAGACGACTAAACAGAAGAAGCTGCAGGAGAGCCATTTTGGAATGGACGGATGGATTGGAGGGAAAGGTGGGAAGATGGTCTGGGCATGAACGAGGGAGAGGGAAAGACAGAAGGGGTGAGAGAGAGAGAGAGAGAGAGAGAGAGAGAGAGAGAGAGACAGAGAGACGTGGGCAGGCAGAGAGAGACAGACAGACAGGCAAGCAGAGAGGGAGAGAGAGATGATGAGGGAGTGATAGCGGGGGAGTGAAAAGCGGGAGAGAGAAAGGGAGAAACAGAGACGGAGAGAGATAGACAGAGAGGAGGAGAGGGAGAAAGGCAGGAGAGAGAGAGAGAGAGAGAGAGAGAGAGAGAGAGAGAGAGAGAGAGAGAGAGAGAGAGAGAGAGAGAGAAAGGGGGACATGCTCGTTATTCATTTTTAACAAATCAATTCATTCATTCATTCACTCTTTCATTCTTTTATTCAATAATTGAGTCATCTGTTCAATCATTCTTTTGTTCGTTCATTCTTCGTTTATTCATTTATTCATCCGTTCATCTATTGAGCCGTGCTTCCATCACTTGTGCATTTATTTAATTAACTCTGACTTTCTTTCTTACCCCTTTCTTTCTTTTTTTTTTTCATTCATTCATTCTTCCTTTCCTTTCTTTCTTTTTTTTTTTTCTTTCTTTCTTTCGTTGATAAATTCATTTCCCACACTCATACTCACATCCTTCTAATCTTTGTCTTCTTTTCACTACCCCCTTCACCAGTCTCCCTGGTACCTCCTCCCCCTTCTCCATCCTCATTCCTCTCAACATTTTAGACAGCAGCAGTTTCTTTTTCTTTGAAGGAGGTGTTTGTTGGAGATGCTCATTTGTCTGTTATGTACCACAATGTTTTCACGAGAAACAGATCCTTTAACAAACATATTTGCTGGTCTTGTGCACAAGCACAAAACACACGCACTATGCGACCCAGGTGTTGGCAACTTTATAAGTACTTCCTCCATCCTTCCATGTTAGTGCAGGAAAGTTTTCTGTTCTTGCACGAGGGACCAGAACAGTCTGAATAATGCATGTCTCTTCCGTCCCCTCGTAACATACCAACTCATCAGCTGAATGACCCCCAGGGCTTCCTCTAACAGACGCTCTGTGTCTCCATGCATCGTGAAGAACCAGGCAAGAAGAGCAAAAACAGTTCGGAGCAGAAATGACAGGAGAACCACCATTTGGATAGGATGGATAGGAAATGAGAACATGGTCTGGATGTAAGACAGACAGACAGACAGACAGACAGACAGACGAGAGAGAGAGAGAGAGAGGGAGGGAGAGAGCGAGAGCACTGAGACCTTTTTCAGTACCACTTCTTGAATACCATACTCTGTGTGACGATTTCCAATGTTTCTGAGGACAAATGTTCCACTGTCACGCGGGCCTCCCTGTTTTCCTATTCAAGAATACATGGGAAGCTGGAGTGACGGCGGCCAGGAACTGAAACAGAAAGAAAGGTGGAACTGCCTGGCTACCGAACGACTGGAACAGATGACAACACAAACGCAGCGCCTTCCGACCTCTTGGACTTCCTCAGTGTTGTCATTTCGTTTTCGTTTTTCTCCATTCGTTTGGCAGTGCAGTAACTTCACTTCCACCCCTCTATCCAAAACCAGTTATGTTTCCGGTTTACGACAGTCCTTTTTTTGTGACAGTCAAACACGTTTGTCGTTCGGATGTCGTGTGCTTTGTGTCAGAGGAAGAATTGTGAACACTGAGTCAAAATAAGATGGAAGTAGCTTGGAGGTCTGCGGTTTGACGAAGTTGGGTTCTGTTCCTATTGCTGCTCTGGCCTTGTACATATATATCCAGCCTGATTTTCTCAGTGTATCGATCTCTACATAGCAATACAGGTATGACCGACCAGGAACCGTGACGGTGTAGATAATTTATTCACATCCATGCTCATGTCATCAGTAAATTCCTGTCTGAGGGCTTCATGAAGGGGCTCTGGGTTAACCCACATTACAGAGCCTAAGGTGAACCGAAAGTCAAGGTTGTCGGAGACAGGTTACGACTGCCAGTCAGATTGATTGTTATCGTTGGTCCGTTTGTTTGTCTGCAACCAAACCGATCTGAATCAAACTAGGGTGTAAAGATGACATACAGTCCAAGAACATCTGCCACAGAAGTTGTTTTCATAGCTAGCCTGTTTTGTTTGATCTTCAGTAATATAATGTAGATTTGAAAAAAAAAAATATCAAACAGATGTTAATTACACTTGGCGAACAGGTAGAACACAGACAGTAAACGTTGGTGCCGATTTGTGGTACGGATAGGAACTAAGGGACACAATCGGAGTCCGTTCACTAAAATTATTATACACAGCTCCCCACTGAATATGGACGCTGTAACGTTATATCTTCCGAATCAGTTTTTTACATATAAACTAGAATATTTGTATTGAAAATTGATAACGGTTTAGCAATGTAAGCGTTTACAGACTGTATCTCCTTCATCCCCTTACATAAAAATGACAACAGCATAAAGTAACATAGCAAGCAAGTGTTCAGCAATTATCTGTCACACAGGCTGTGTCTAAAACAATGTAGAACTTGTTACACTGTCATTGTCATCCTAACGTTCAATGCTCTGCTGTTTGTCTGGCTGGCTGGCTGGCTGGCTGGCTGGCTGACTGACTGACTGTCTGTCTATCTGTCTCTCTCTCTGTCTGTGTCTCTCTGTGTCTCTGACTGTCTGTCTGTCTATTATCTGTCTGTCTGTCTGTCTGTCTGTCTCTCTCTCTCTCTCTCCTCTCTCTCTCTCTCTCTCTCTCTCTCTCTCTCTCTCTCTCTCTCTCTCTGTCAAAAAATTAGAGGGGACAGTGTTTACTTGTTTTCCCTGAGCACAGACAGTAAACGTTGGTGCCGATTTTTGTGGTACGGATAGGAACTAAGGGACACAATCGGAGTCCGTTCACTAAAATTATTATACACAGCTCCCCACTGAATATGGACGCTGTAAACGTTATATCTTCCAATCAGTTTTTACATATAAACTAGAATATTTGTATTGAAAATTGATAACGGTTTAGCAATGTAAGCGTTTACAGACTGTATCTCCTTCATCCCCTTACATAAAAATGACAACAGCATAAAGTAACATAGCAAGTGTTCAGCAATTATCTGTCACACAGGCTGTCTAAAACAATGTAGAATTGTTACACTGTCATTGTCATCCTAACGTTCAATGCTCTGCTGTTTGTCTGGCTGGCTGGCTGCTGGCTGGCTGGCTGACTGACTGACTGTCTGTCTATCTGTGTCTCTCTCTCTGTCTGTGTCTCTCTCTGTGTCTCTGACTGTCTGTCTGTCTATCTGTCTGTCTGTCTGTCTGTCTGTCTCTCTCTCTCTCTCTCTCTCTCTCTCTCTCTCTCTCTCTCTCTCTCTCTCCTTCTGTCAAAAAATTAGAGGGGACAGTGTTACTTGTTTCCCTGACTTCTTCTTCGTGTCTTCTTTCTTCTTCTCTCTTCTTGCTCTTCTTCTTCTTCTTCTTCTTCTTCTTTCCTTTCTTCTTCCTCTTCTTTCTTCCCTTCTTTCTTCTCCTTCTTCTTGTTCTTTCTTCTTCTTCTTTTCTTCTTCTTTTTCTTTCTTCTTCTGTTCTCCTCTTCTTGTTCTTCTTTTCTTTTCTTTTTCTTCTTTTTCTTCTTCTTCTCTCTTCTTCTTCTTCTTCTTCTTTCTTCTTCTTCTTCTTCTTTCTTCTCTTCTTCTTCTCTTCAACGATCATGACCACCGCCACCATTATCGCCGCCAACACTACCATCACCACGACTAATGCTGCTAACCAATATGCTTCTGCTGCTGCTATTGCTTTTGCCGCCGCCACTACCACCACCACCACTACCACTACTACTGCAGTGGTTGTTACTGCTGCAACTACTACTACTGCAGGTACTCCTGTTTTTGACTGCTGCTGCAGCTGCTACTGCTGCTACTTCTTCTTTTACTAGTGCTCCTGCTGTTGCTACTACTACTACTACTACTACTGCTACTACTCTACTACTACTACTACTACTACTACTACTATCATCGCCACCACTACTAATACTACTCTGATACTAAGCTCACTACGACTAGGACTACTACTACGACGACTGCCAGTGATAAAGACACCTAGACAGCGCTTGTGTTCTGTTCTCTCCTGTTCAAACGCCACGCATTGATCTCTTTCTTCCTACCCTCAGCGTCCCCGTCCCAGGTGTCATCATGTTAATAACGTTGTCTGCTCTTCAGGTCTCCTTTCAGCCCCCCCCCCGACCCTCAGCACCCTGCTTCATGCTGAAAGATGTACAGTCTGAATGGCCTTGAAGGTTCCTTCCCTTTTTCTTCAACCTCCTGCCCCCCCCCCCCCCCCCCCCCCTCCCCCCTCCTTAAGTTCAAAGTTTTGCCAGGTCATTACTACGAAGACAATTAGTGTTGGGCTGCGCTTGTTTTCCCCCACTATTAGATTGTTCGTCTTTGTATTTGTCTGACTTTATTCAAGTTTAAAAGGCTGTGCCAGTCTTGAATAAAAGTTACTCTGTGTTAGCTTTCCTTATGGGAGCAAAGACTACCCCACTTGTTTACTGTCTTTTTTAGTTTCCTTACTTCCACCAGTTCATGCCTTTATCCATTGGTTGACTGGTTGAATTATTGATTGATTCATTCATTCATTCATTCATTCATCATCATTCATTCATCTGTCCGTGAATCCATTCGTTTATTCATTTATTCTTTCTCTGGTCTATCTATTCTTTCATTAATCTGTCCGTTCGTCCCTTCATTCATTCCTCCATTCATTCATCTTTTTTTTTCTGTATCCATTCTTTCTTCTGTTCATTCATTTATACATTCATCTGTTCATTCCTTCCTTCCCTCTCTTCTTTACTATTGGTGCTTATTCGTTCATTCATACATTTGTGTATTCGCTGGTTCATGTGTGCATTCATTCATTCTTCGTCTCTTCCTTTGTTGTAATTGTTGGTTGCTCTCATTTAATTTTCTTTCTCACGATTTCAACCCTTTACTAGTTCCTTATTCCTGTCCTGGTTTTCTTTTCGCTCCATGTTTGTAGGTTTCATTTGTTTTTTTTTTCATTCATTCTTTTCTTCTTCCTCTGGCTCTCCCCCCCCTGCTGCTCCCTCTCCTGCTTCTCCCCTCTTCCTCTCAGTTTCGCTCCCCCTTCCCTCTCCTCCCTCCCTTTCCCGACAATGAAGACAGCTACACACCATTTTGACGGATGGCTTTAGGCTAGGGATGCTCTCTGGCCCAGACCTCAGTGATAAAGGTTTTCATGGGTAGCAGCTTTTTATTTTCTTTGCATTTATTGATCGGGTGCTTATGGAGAGATCTCACGCACGAAAAAGATGCAGACGTAAGCAAGTCTACACCTACACAGTTCATCCGTTTTTTGTTGTTGTTGTTGTTGTTGTTGTTGTTGTTTTTCAAACCCCATCCTCCCCCATTCTGCCTCTGTTCTAGTGAAAAAAGTTGGGTTTCTTTTCCATTTACAAGGGGCAAGAACGTGTGCATAATAATGCATTTTTTTACCTCCTACTGTACTGTACAAACTCATCAGCTGGCTGTCCCTGGGGGCTTCTTCCTAAAAAACAAAGGAGCTTTATGTCTCCATATATTGTGCAGAATGAGACAGAGTGAACAGAGGCAAATAGACAGAGGGAGAGGCTGTGGGAGAGCCATTTTGCAATGGGATGAAGGCTAGAAAAGGAGATGATCCGGATCCGGACA
>JADBJO010003747.1:45000-50000 GCA_016801955.1 Conus betulinus
TTCATTCAATGTGGCCCAGACCCATGTACAAGTATTATGAGTAAATTTCCCTCCCATCTTTTTCTCACGGCACGCTTTCATGGTTCGATGTAAATGATACTCCCAATTACACTCATTTCTAGACTGAAACATCTTAAAGAATGCCACTGTGACGGACGTGCTTGTGTCCTCACTGATGCTTTAAGTATGATTGGTGAGTGTGTCTTGTGCTACTTGGGTGCTGGGTGTTAATTCTAGGTTGTAAGATTGTTAGTCATTGGCCGAATGAATCCTTTTTATTCATTGTCTGTTAAGTCTTCTTGCTGCGTAATTGAAAATCTACTGACGTCAGTCTTGCAACAGCCAGCCTTGAAATCTACAGCTCACGAAGTCCAGGCTGAAAAAGACTCGAGAGCCTTGATTAGCTGCTGATAGCAGGTTGGTGTTCTGTTATGTAGTGGAGGGATATTAACTAATGTTATGAACATTATTCCTCTTGTGCAGGGTTTTTTTTTAATAGCAGGTGATTAAGTGTTTGTATGACTGACCGACTATAGGCTAAGCTTTGTTGAGGAATGACAGTTTGAGTAGTTAGCCGAGGACTTGAAAAAAAATTCTGTGTCATTGATGATGAGACTAGTTGTTAGGCTAAATTGTTTTAGGATTTGACAAGCCTAGAACTTAATTTTAAACTTTATCAAAACCTGATTTGGTTAACCTAAAGCTTAGATTGGATAATTGAAAGAAATTAGGAATATTTTGTTCACATTGTTTCGTACATGTTTGATGGGAGATAAGCAAATGTTTGGAGTTTCTACTATGAGTATCTTCCTTTTTGAATATTTACTTTTGTGCCAGTTTATTTCTTTTGAACATGAAAGTGGAAAGAGGGAGTTGAATTTTCCTAACAAGTTTATGAAAACTCTTTGGAGTAATGATTCCCGATCAGAAAACATATTCATTGTACTTTTAATTTTGATGAATTTGTGAGTCCGGAAACTGGTTAATATTTATAAGAGAATTGATGTCATTATAGAATCCAGTTGAGAGATTATTTCTGAGGATGTGGTTTGAAAGAAATTGGTGTTGTCAGGTGGGGTAATAATTGCTATTTCTGACCTTGGAATGACGTCTGTCTGCCGTAGGAATGTCAAGAGTGGTGCGAACGTTAAATGTTTGTTTAAAGTATAGCGAACTGGGAGTTGTCTTCCTCACAGTGTTTAGAGGACACAGTCTTTAAAGGCATTTCTTACGTCTATGGCTCCCAGTTGGGGGGGGGAAGGATCCTAGTTGCTGGCTGAAGGAACGGACATAGTCGGCTGGTGCGGTGCGGTGCGGCCGAAGTCGAGCCGAGAGAATGGCTGCTGTGGAAGTGGATGCGGAGGTTCTTCCCCAGCTTGTTGTCTCGCCCAAAGGGTGGCTGGAGTCGAAGCCATAGAAAAACCTGTTTGTGCGGAGTGTACGAAGTATTGTACTGTGAAAACCCAGAAACTGGGGAATTTGAACTGGATCTATGTTACTTCAGAAGTATGCATGCAGTTTGGGAGTGAACGCTGTCGTAGGAAGGAAACAAGATATTAGTTAATTAAATCAATGTCCTCTGTGGGATGCCCACTCAAATCTATATGTTTGCAGAATGTGAGTGTGGTGAGCAAGTGTGTGAATGAGACTGGGGAAAAATAGAACACGCACAACGCTGTCACTATCTCTTCTTTATTCTCCTCTCTTTCACACACTCTGTGACTCTCTGAGACTGAGTAATTTTCCCTCCCAGCTTTTCCCACGGCACGTTTTCATGATTATCCCAATTACACTCATTTCTAGACCGAAACATCTTAAAGAATGCCCCCTACACCTCATTATCCGAAAGCCACTTACTTTCTCTGGTTAAGTAATCTCCTCTACCCCTTGGTTCCCAAAACACATGTGTTCGATGTGTGCTTAGAGAGCTTCAAAACATGTAAGTAGCGTCCAATACCTCTCTTTCCCAGAATATACGTATATGTTTGCAGTGTGCCTTGAAAGAGACTGAAATATTCTAAGTAATGTTTCCCTACCTCTCTTTTCCCGAAATATATTAATTAATTGGTTTGATGTGTGCCTAGATAAACTTTTTATGAAATGTTCCTACTCCCTTTTTTCCCAGAACACATCCAGTTGCTTGATGTTTGCTGAAAGATTAATTGAAACATTTTAAGTAATGTCTTCTATCCCATTTTGCCCAGAATACCTTCATATGTTTGTTCACGCGCTCGAAAGATATTGACAGATTTTAACCAGTGTCACCCACCCCTTTTTACCCCAGAACACACATTCATTCGTTTGAGGCGTTTCAAGAGAAATATTGAAACATTGTAAGTTATGTCTCCACACTCTCCCCAAAACACATTTAAACGTTATTTAAGCGTTCTGTGTGTGCTTTGAGTGATGTTGACAGATTTTAAGTAGTGTCTCCAAACTGTCTTTCCCCCGAACACATTTAAATGTTATTTAAGCGGTTGTTTGTGCGCCTAGAAGAGATGTTGAAACGAAGATAATATTCCTTCCCTGTCTTTAACACTTTCGGCAAGATTTGTTATATTTAGAAGTTTTCCATATTCCTTCCTTTCCTTTCCCGAGCACACTTTCATTTGTTTTCTTTGTTCGGCAAGATATGTTGAAACCTCAGAGATGCACTGTAGTTAATCACGTAATGCCCCCATCTCTTCTTCCTCATCATACCATCTATTCATTTCTTTGACGTGTCTGTAGAAATATAATTTTCCAAACGATATCGCCTAACTTATTTCCCTGTGCGTACGTTCACTGGACATTGCTCGAAATGTGTATGCAATGTCCCCTTGTCCTCTTGCTCCACGTCACATATTATTTTGATTTGTGTCCATTGAGGCGCGTTGAGGTATATGTTCCCCACCTCTTTTCCCAACAGCACACTCTCAACTATCTGATGTGTCCATGGTGTTCGAACGTTTTGAGTGATCCCCCAACCCCCTCACATACACACCCATCCCATGCTCTCCCCATTCCCATTTCTAAACACCATACACTCACGCCTTTGATATGTTTGTAGAGAAAGCCCTTCTGATTCTGACAGGATATCTGTTACAGATATGTTGTATTTTTTTTTTTATGTCGATCCATTTATCTTGTTAATGTTTCATACGTCCAATGTCTACCTTTAATTCTGTCACATAGGGATTGATTACGCTACACGCGCACACACACACACACACACACACACACACACACACACACGCACGCACGCACGCACGCACGCACACACGCACGCACGCACGCACGCACGCACGCACGCACACACACACACATATATATATATATATATATATATATATATATATATATATATATATATATATATATATATATATGCATGCATGCATGCATGTACACAAAAACACACAAGCACACACACTCACGCGCGCGCGCGCGCTCGCACACACACACACACACACACACACACACACACACACACACACATACCGTGGATCGTGGCCAGTGTAGGATTCTCATGCTGGAGAGAGTTTGGAGTGCATTTTCCTTAGTTTTGTTGGTGTTAATTCTGAAGCATCCGTCGCAAGTTAGCTTGTCTGTTTTGTCCCCTATCCCCCATCATCTATCCTGGAGTCTCGAAGACCGTTGGGGCGCCACAGAAGACTTCGCAACCAGCTTCCTCCACGCCTCCGGTTCTCAGACTGTCACGCACGAACTGGTTCAGGTCGCCTCAGTGACAATTATGGGGTGTGGCCCGTCCGTTTCTGGGTGGGCAGTGGTCATGAAGTGCATGATTCCTGTCGGGGAGTATGGTTGCCTGTCAATTCTTGGAGGGGGGAAGGAGGAGAACGCATAAACTCGCCGGAATAGTGGGCTTTACGTGCGTAAACGAACACTCGTGAAACTGGAGTTCTTCGATGTGATCGGAGGAATTCTGTGCATGTGAGTGCTGTCTTGTGAGTTTCCGAGGTAAATTCGGAGTGTCGTCGTCGTGTGTCTGCAAGTCAGTACGAATTGAGGCTTCGAAGGTTGGGTTAGCCTAGTGCTCAAGTTTGAGGTTAATTCTGCCGTTGAGGCAGGTGTTCTGGGTATGCCCTCGACTGACTTCTGAATGTTTGGCTACCTGAGTTTTTGACTGTTGTTGGTGGTTCTGCATCTACCAGGGCGTTGGCTGTCTGGCAGTGTCCCGGTGACTGAGGGTGTCGTCCAGTGTGTGTCGTTCCTGTATTGACCAAGGTGAGCGTGTAAAGTAGCGGACATTCGGGAGGGCTGTACAGTTGGGTGTTTGCAGATGGCATGGTTTCATCAACTTCTGTATTTCAGTCCCCGGAACTGGAGGAGTTTGATTTCGTTTTTATTCGCAAAGTTTTCTTTTTGTGTGAGTTCGACTAAAGGGGAAATTCTGTGGGAGGAGAGAAGAGAATGAGGAGGAATTTCAATGCGCTGAAGTTTGAAGGAAAAAAAAAAGGAAATATGACTTGGAGTCAAGAAGGCCGTAGGCGTAGGAATAAAGTAATGTGTGTTTCGGATCTACATTGATGCAGATAGGTGGATTAGTTACAGTGGTATAATGTGCTAAGACATGATATGTTGTTGTACTGGTAGTGGTCGTAGGTGTACAGAAATACTGTTTTCAAGTTCGGTAAGATAAGTTAGTTCTGAGAGCGTAGGTTAGCGTCGGAGGGTTTGAAACTTTTAATATTAAAAGAGGAGACTGTCACGCGGCGCGTGGCAAGCTCAGAGAGCATACTGTATGCGCTGTGTCCGAGCGTGTGCGAGGTTTATCGATCGATAGGTGACGGGTGGTGGTACCTCGGACAGACACGTCTTGTAGAGGTTCACTTTTGGTGTTTGAGCGTAGAACCAAATTGGGTTGGATGGGCGGAAAGGTGAATTAGGAATTATTACATTAATAAAGAGTTTTTTCCCTGTTTTTATTATTAAAGATTTGCAGGTGAATTAATGATTATGTTAAATACAATAGTAGTAACAGTTAGATTACTTAATGT
>JADBJO010003747.1:60000-65000 GCA_016801955.1 Conus betulinus
CGTTCACCAAGATTTCAAATAAGTATTACAGTTTGCTAGCTCCAAATGTGTATTTCTACACAGTCTTTCAAACAGTTGGTATATTAAGTTTGCGACATATTTCTGGATTCCAGTCATTAAAGGACTTGTAAGGAGAATTTTTACTCATTTCCTCTTTTCTAACCAAACTACACCCATTTTACCAGATTCAAATGAAGCCCCGTCCATTGATTGATTGAGAGAGAGAGAGAGAGAGAGAGAGAGAGAGGAGAGAGGAGAGAGAGGGAGAGGGAGGGAGGGAGGGAGGGAAGGAGGGATGATTTATTCAATAAGGGCATGACCCCTTTTGAAGGGGTATGTGAGCACAAATTACAGGCACAGCACATACAGAGAGAGAGAGAGAGAGAGAGAGAGAGAGAGAGCGTGATCTAGGGCATGCGTGTATTTGTGATATATGGGTGTTCGATATGTGGGATGGAGTGGGGCGAATGGTGGGTAGGCGTGTGTGTGTGTGAAGAATTCTCCGATGACATCAATTCAAAGTCATCGAATTCCTGTGTGTGAACAGAATCTACTGTTAAGTTCATCTATAAGGCATCGAATCCCCTTAGCCGAGACTCATCGCTGGATCCACATCTGGCTGAGTGTAGTCCATTGGTGTGCTCCTGCCAGAGCCTTAGAAACATGCCAGTCAGTGGTACACTCACCATCCTCTACCATTCGCCCTGTCTTGCGTCTTCTCTCTCACCCTGCTCGTCCCCTTAGAAACCTCACTCTTTTTCCAACCCATTCAAAAATGCCCATTTTGATCTTCCGCCGATTATGAGAAGATAAGTGGTTTCTCTCCTTTCGTTTTCCACTGTCCTGAATGTTATTTGTTTCACTGTCCTGAAGGTAAGTGGTTTTTTTATTTGTTTTTGCACTGAAGAAGACCCATGAGGTCAAGATACATTGTGTTTTTGCCCTGTGCTTGTCTGTCTATTGTCTTTGGCGGTAACTAACTCCCTCTCTTGTAAATTTTGCTTCGTTTTCCGCCCTCTCAGTCACTGCGCTTTGATATTAACTGAAATAAAACCATCAAATAAACAGCATTTCCACCCCGGTTTAAGGCTGCGTCAGGCCAACTGACATAGACTAGAACACCAAGGCTACATCAAAATGTAATTATGCTCCGCATAGTCATGCGGGGACAGTTGTGACAAGTTCCTAGCATAACATTATCAGTCTCCAAATCCCCCGAAGTCGGAAGTGTGGCTGCCTATGTGGCGGGGTAATCAAAAATAGTCACACACGTAATGTTCTCATCCCCAGCTGATTTATTGCTTGTTCTTAGGCCTTTCGTCCACTGAATCGGACTCATCAGGAAGACACGGCTGGTTGTGTCTGTGCTCTTGGTGTCAAATAGAGACACACCACCAGTCCATAATTCTGTGGTGTTCTCACCACCAAGGGTTCAAAAAAGAATCCAACAGCACCCTCAAAGCAGCCAGCGAAGGGTAGGAAATGGAACAAAACGAAAGTGTGGAGAGGGAAAAACTTCCTGAAAAACTAAAAGCATTATTCAAGCAGGGGACAATCTTTGAGCCTATGCTTGAGGATCCATTCAAGGATGCAAGGGAGATCAAAAGATATGGAACAGTGTGAGTGGTCAGCTCTGCTGCATTGTCAGCGGCTAAGAATTGTACAGAACAACCTTTACTTGAATCTCCTAAGAGACGCAATATCTCCCACTGATTGACCAAACAATATAATGCTGAACAATTAAGTACTGGAAGAAAATAAGTGCAGGCTAACAATTCTTCAGTTGTGACAGTAATGACTTGGCACAGAGAGAGGGATGGAGGGAGGGATGATTTTATTCAATAAGGGCATGACCCCTTTTGAAGGGGTATGTGAGCACAAATTACAGGCACAGCACAGAGAGAGATAGTGGTGTGTGTGTGTGTGTGTGTGTGTGTGTGTGTGTGTGTGTGTGTGTGTGTGTGTGTGTGTGTGTGTGTGTGTGTGTGTGACAAGAACAAGAAGAAACAATGCAAGAACATATTTTATTGCCATATGAAAACAGAGGTTTTGTGGGGCACAGATCATCAAGTTCAGACATTCAACTAAACTAAACTAATCCCAGCGTTGTCACATCTTGCAACATAACATTAGTAGCAGAAAGAAAAAGCACATTGTGTATCAGAGTCTGTTTAAAATTTTCTGTCTCCGAAGAGAAAAAAAGCACAACAGGATATACTGGGGCAAGTACAGGTTGGAAGCAGTCCAATAAGATGAGCTCCGAAAGTTTTGTCATGTTAGTCTGTGGTGGAAAATCAGTTTTTTTTGTGATTCTTGTCATCAGGTCATAACGTTGTTGGGTCAAATGATTTGCAGTCATCGAGAAAATGTAGTTCGTCGTGAATGACGTGGCATATCGTGCATAATCTGTTTTCTCTGTCAGTGTTGGTATAACGGCCCCTCTCAATTTGGAGTTCATGGGCGTTTATTCGTAATCCAGTCAGCGCTCGTCTGCAATCTGTGTCAGTGGGTTGCTCCAAATAAGCCCGCCTGTTTGTATTCGGTAGTAACTGTGGCATAAAAGTTTAGCTTGGATGTGCTTTCGTTCTTTTGTTTCTTCCAGAACTCAATATAAAACGTTTCTAGCTTCGCATTGATTAGAAACTTCAGGCGAGTCACACTAAATGTACCCTGATTTTCCCAGACATGCTGTAATCCTATCGTTGACATGGTTTGTCGTATATACTTCGTCCATTTGCTTTCTTCGGTGCCCTGAGAGATCATTGACTGATAAATCTGTTGTTGATAAGAGTCTTGGTCTGACTTTAACATGTGTATCCAAAATGCGATAGTCTGGGTTATCACTTTAAAAGTAATTGGGAATCTCTCCCCAGTTCGCCCAAAACCGGTAATGTCATTGTTTTTTTCTATGAACTCTTAATAATTGCCTGCAGAATTAATGTGTGCAGTTTCATGTGGGAATTTGTTTGCAAGACAGGTTTTGAACAAATGCTGCATTTTCTTTTCTTGTGGTAGCAGACTGTCCGATTCCAGCAACACAGCCGGCCATCACTCCCCCTTTCGCCACAACACTGAAAAAGGCCACTCCATGAACTGGGCAGTGTGAAGCTTGGCGCCCGTCATCAGGTTGTAAGGAAGCATTCGGTGACGCTCCATGAACTGAATGATGTCGGCACCCCCGTAGTCCTCCTTCGATTTCACATGTATCCATTCCATCCAGATGAGGGGGATGTCCATTTCTTGGAACAGCCTGTCGGCATGCGCCACCACGTGACCCTCGTGGCCCTCCACGTCAATCTGTGCACACCAGGTCAGGTTTGAGAGGTGAATTTTGCGGAGACAGGTTACTGCTTCTGCTGGATAAACTAGGCAAACGAGATTACAGGACAAAACACGATGCATTTCGACCTCGTAGGTCTTCTTCAGGCAGAACAAACAACATCCGCGACAAGGAAAACGCAGGAGGAACAATGTCTTATCTTCACATTTTCGGCGCAAAATGGGTGTTGAATGAAAATGAGGCCGTTAGGGAGGGGACCATGGGGAGTTAAGATAAAAATGACGACAATAGTAATTATGATAAAAAAATAGTGATGATAGATAGTGGTGGTGATGACAACATTCAAATAATAAGAGAAGGAATTCTTACACCTTCGGTGAAAATACGACGATACTAGCTGTAGAAGTGGCTAGCGACATGAGGAGAAAAGACAAGGTGCTGGAGGATAGTAGAACAGCATTTTTCTTTTTCTTTTCAAACTAATGAACATAAAAATCATTCCTTAACAGTGTGTGATTGAAATAGTGATGATAGTGACGATGGTAGATCAATAATAATGATTAGCGGCAAAGGAAATAGTGGTTATATGCAGTTGATGTTGGAACTAATACTAAAGGTTGGAAGAAAATCAATGGAAGTGATCAGTGAGTAGAAAAGGCTGTCACTACTATTTGAACATGAAGAAGAAGAAAAAAAAAAGGTTGAAGGGAGTTTTAGAGGTTGGTGATATTGTGCTTCAGCTTTTTCTTTTTTCTTTTTTTTTTAACATTGAGTTATTCTCATCAAGAAGGACTGAGATAGAGGGAGGAAAGAAAGAGGGTGGGGGGATGAGGTTGAGAGAAGGGCGATAGGGGAGGAAGCAGATTTTTAGACCTTTAAAAAAAAAAAAAACGGGTGGGGGGGGGGTGGTGGAAGGGTTGAAGCAGGTGGAAGGTGAGGGTGGTTGTGGAAAGGGTGGACGAGTGGAGGAGGGGGGAGAGGGAGACGGGGAAAGGGGATGAGAGGATCGGGGGGCAGTGAGGGAAAGAGGAGGGAGGACTGGGGGAAGGAAGGGAGGGGGAGCAGGGAGCGGCAGGAAGAGGGCGGGGGGGGGGGGGGGGGGGGGGGGGGAGGGGGACCAGAGAAGGGGGAAGGACACGGGCACAGACGGTTTGAGGGGACGGGGCAGGACAGGCTAGCAGGGCAGCGTTAGGAGGTAGAAGGAAGAAGAGAAGGCAGCAATGGTTATGGAAGTGTTTAAGGGAGTGTGTGTGTGTGTGTGTGTGTGTGTGTGTGTGTGTGTGTGTGTGTGTGTGTGTGTGTGTGTGTGTATCATAATCAATCACAAGCACGGCTGTCACTAGCACCACCATCAACACCACAATAAAAATCCCATCACCATCAACCACAACGATCACCACCAACAGAACAACCAACAACACCCACATCATCACCATTCACGTCCACATCACCACCACTAGTAACACCTCCACCATTAAGCGTCCATCACGACCATCCCAAACCAAACCCATCACCATCACAAGCATCAACTCCAACATCAGCACCACCATCACAACATCAATCACCATCACCCGTAGCTGCAACCATCACCAATCGCCACTTGCACCCACACCCACCATCAAACGTCCCTCACCACACCACCACCTGTACCAACACCACCATCGAACGTCCACCACCACCACCTGCACCGACTCAATCAAACGTCCATTACCACCACCAC
>JADBJO010003747.1:72500-77500 GCA_016801955.1 Conus betulinus
TAATAATAATAATGATAATAACAACAACAACAACGAGGATAATGATAATAACAACACCAATCCTAACTCAAAGCAGGTATTGTCTCGCACCAGGTCGTAACAAACACAAATCTAAGTAAGTAAGTAAGTAAGTAAGCGAGTAAATAAATAACGAATACACAACAAACGTACAGATGATGGGACACGACACAAAACATAACCACAATCACGGGAACACTTACCAGTTCAAACTGTCGATAAGATACCTGCTATAATATCCAAGAGACCAACTCGAAGTTAGACATCCACGTACGCTTTCATCCACGCAAAGATCTGCCTATTAGCAAAGCATTCTGTCGCCTACCTGCGCGAGCTACTAGTATGAGGTAAATTCAACCGCGTGTAGCTAAATCGTGTCCTGCGCTCACCCTGTGAAATTACAGTCTCGTTAGTCCTAACCCAGGAAATGTTGCACTGAATAATTCAGAAGTGTGGAGAGGGAGGGTGGGCAGGGGAGCGGGTGCGGAAGAGCGGAGATGGTAGAGTCGATGTACAAATGCAGGCGAATTTTATTACTCTTAATGAGGACGACTTAGCAATGACCCAGTGCTAGGCTTAGCTGCAGAAAAGGGGCTGAAGTGTTCACATTGGTATAGTTTGTACAGTTAAAAGAGATGTCTTAGTGTCCAAATGCCAGAGAGGGGCAACATCTTTATGGCCTATGAACGAAAGTATGACCTGTTTAGGAAGCATACCCCCAAACGCACTTTTGCAAATGGCGAACATTCACAATACCAGTTCTTTGTTATCATGAGTTCATTTTACCTTTGAATTGATATCGATGTATGCCTGTACCATATTTCTGACATCATGACAATAAAAAAAACACTGGCTATTGATTGTTTATATGCAAATGAATCTTTGTTCTTTTCACGAACGGCACCGTTTTTAGTAACGATCGCAAGCTTTCATATTGAGTTTTGAAATTATGTGAATGACAAATAAATTCTTGCTAACTGCCATCTTTTTGGAAAGGGTACAGGATTCTGCTTTATTTTAAAGCAAAGGCAGATGACACTTCGACACTACAGACTGATGTAAACACAGACTTTTCTGTCGATTGTCTGCAGCTAAATTCTCAAACAAGTTGTAGGTGCTCTCCTATTTACAAGAACTGTACATGGAGCTGTGTGTTTCTTCTTTTTGTTAACAGAGATACGCATTACATGCATAATTATTGAATCTCAGATGTAAGGAAGAAACATGTCAACACAGTTTCTTCTTTGTCCATAGCAATTTACTCACATAACCAGTTCATGAATTCAGTCTTTCAGTCACGCTGGCATTTGCCATCGCAGAAGCAAAGGGCAGTGCAGGGGACACCCGCTGTGGCACAGCTACACCGACCTCTACAACCTTTCTTGCCGCTGCATTTTTACTAGTTCAGAACAGATCTTGGATACATCTGGAAGTGATGTCCAAACAGGCGAATAAGTTCCATCAACTTGTTCCCAGCCCCAGCATGCAGGATCTGGAATCTCTGGCTGTGGAGTGAGAGCTTCCTTCCAGATGAGTGCCTGCAGGATCGCTCTTTGTGTGTGTTCCAGAAGAGCAGCCTGAGAGGGTGGGATGGTTTCCAGCATGCGCCCTTTCTTCGTGAACAGGTGTTTTCTCGCATCGTTCACCTTGTCGTAAACACTGATCTGGTCGTACATCAACGAGACAAAGCGCTCAGTCTGGCTGAAATCATCCGGGAACTTCTTTGGTGATGCAAGCAGTCTGAGGAACAGCTGTGTGAACTCTGGATCAGACATCCACACTTCACAGCGTGTCTTCTTACCGACACCAAAGAAAAAATGATACAGTGTCACAGCCGGTAGAGAATGAAACATCAGAGATGTTGTTGCTTTCCCTGGGCCCAGTGTGCTGGCGTATATGTGAATAGGCGGGACGACGAAAGTGGGATCCAGCACCAAATTCAGCCCACAGTTTTTCCAGTTGGAGGGAATGGTAGTGAGCTGTTGCAAGCACCACTACGTCAGTGTCTGAAGTCCTGAGTGTGATTCATTCTGGCCAGGTCAGAACAGTGGACAATCAGTCTGGTGTGTGTCAGCCTCTTCGTGTGAACAAGGGGACGGGCTGGCTTTTTTTGGTCCTCACAAATGTCACCAGAACTAACAAAGTCCGCTCCTTGTGTTGCAATGACCACTTTCCCCTCTTCCTTGATGAGCTGCAAATTTTCAGATAGGAAGTGAAACAGTTCTTTGTTTTGACCGTTTCGTAGAAACTCTGGCCAGCTGCGTGGCAGAGCAACATCTCCTTTCACTCGTCTCCTGATGCCAGAGCCTCGTTTCTTCCTCACCGACGACTTCAGACTGTTGTCACGGGTAACAGTCCCAATCAATGTCAACGCGATCAGCGGTAGACAGGCACATCAGGACGTATGGAAACAAGACAGAATCACTGTCCTCTTGGAATGGTTGTGCTTGGTGTGGCTTCAAAATGTGCACTAACGCAGCACCGTCAATGAGAACAGCTGATACATGTGGTTCTGTGAGGACTGGGTCCTGAGTTTTCTCGAAACATTGCAGGAGGTCGCTTTTGTTGCCATGGCGCAAATCTCCAGAATCTGAAACTGATGGAGGGGATGACTGGTTTTCGTGCTGAAAGAACTCATCAAGGTGTCCTCCTCTAGCCTGGCATCCAACATACAGTCTTGCAAACAAGCCACAGTTGGTCTTGGCTGTCTTCAGCTTCAGATCCTTGGTCCTGTGGGTAGACTTGTTCTGATTTCCGAAAAGGGCTACCCTGTTAAGTTGAACTGGGTCTGACAGTGGCTTTGACCTTAGCAGCAGCCTTCAATAACAAATTCCAAGTACTGTGCCATACCCGTTTCTTTGGCATACACTACTGTGCTGACAACTTCAGTACTTGCAACATCTTTTGTAGACAGACACAGGAGTTCTTTGCTTTCTTCGGCAAAGTGGTTACCCAGATACGACAGTTTTCTTTTCAGTCTTACGACAGTTTTCTTTTCAATAAGCTACG
Source organism: Conus betulinus (assembly GCA_016801955.1). Lineage (NCBI taxonomy): Eukaryota > Metazoa > Mollusca > Gastropoda > Neogastropoda > Conidae > Conus > Conus betulinus. The sequence continues at coordinate 75,528 of JADBJO010003747.1, forward strand.
GTCTTACGACAGTTTTCTTTTCAATAAGCTACGGTCTTCTTTGCATCGTTTCTGGTGTGCCACTGTCTGCTCATGATGCCTTTTGTCATTGTTGTTTTGTCAGCTGTAGTGCTTGTTCGAACTCATCCACTAGCCTTGCCCTTTCTGGCCCAGCAGTCATCCACTTCTCCAATGCTGCAGCGTGCTCTGTCAGCCCAACTGCTCCACCCTCACCCTTGACCTTTGACCGTCTTGTTCTGCTCATGGGCTTGGTCGAGAACGACAGATGAGAACATGTTGTCTGTCTTCTGGACTGGAAACTTTCCTTCACCAAAAGCCTGAGCAACCTCTGGTGCTTTGGTTGGCAGTTCCTTCATATCTCGCAGATGGACTGAGAGCCATCGGGCGTAATGGTAGTGGTCAAGAAGAAAGAACCAGAGTAATAGTTCTTCAAGTGACTGTACGTTAAGAGGGAAATTGGACGTCCTGAGAGATTTCACGAACGTGAGAACTGAAAGCTCAAGGTCCATCACAAGCGACCAGTAGAGGAACTGGGGATGTCGCTGTTTCTTCTCATTCCTCCACTCCTGAAACAACAGCCTGTTCTCTGAGTCTGTCAGCTGCATAATGTACTGTTGGTACGCTTCAGCCTGAAGCAGAAACAAGCCCCCCACAGTGACTTCATGTGCATACCTGGTCTTCTCCAGGTGTCCACAGTTCAGCAAGCTGTTGGCTGTTGCTGGTCCTACATCTGCCTCTGAAATAGCTTGTTTCCACCCACTATCTTCCAATAGCTTGTGTCCACCCACTATCTTCCAATAGCTTGTGTCCATGCTGCTTGCTCGATATGAAGACCTCCCAGGACAATTACAAGCTTGTCTTCTCCACAGTGATCAGGTCATATCCACTGGATACTCTTTCCAGTGGCAAAGAGGGGCTGATCACACGTCATGACTGGGGTCTGGCCTGGGTTCAGGTAAATGACAGCGTTCTTGATAACGTCCATAGCATGGCGAATCATGGCTGGAGAATGTGCAGAGTCTTCAAATAATGGTAGAAGTCCACCCCCATACTTTGATCTCACAAGCTGGTGCTCAATTGCGTGGAATGCAGCCCAGCTCAGGCACAGATCCTTCGTAGGATCATCATTGCAATGATTTTGCACATACTGGAGCAACTCAGTTTCTTGCTAGATGACATTTCCTTCCACAGTTGCATCTGGTAACAGAGACTGCGCTGCAGGTGGAACTTCAAGGTACTTAGGAGGCTTTGTGACTGGAGGCACTTTGAGATAGAGGTCTAGAAGGTGACCAGAAGCACTCCCAGAAGAAAAGTCCATGGGTTCCATTGCCTGGCCCTGGCCATCAAAGTCTGGATGCTGGAACAAGGAGATTCCAGTTCCGTGGAATGATCCCTTTGCAGTAGATGATGAGGGATTGCAGTCGATGTTACCAACAGCTCCTGTCGCAAAGACAGATTTGTGAAAGCCTCTGGGAACAACCACACCTTTTTTCTTGAAATGTGCACACACTGCATTGGACAGATCTTGGGACAGCTGGTTGATTCTTTTAGAGGAGACAGACTGAAACACCAGCATCAAAGAACTTATCAACAAGGCCTTTCTGGCGGGGGCTGGGGGTGGGGGCGAATCAGAAACCCTACTTACAGTGGAAAGGGAGTTTCTTTCTCATGATGATGATGACGGACTCTTGTTGGCTCTGCAGCTCTTGTGTTTGATTAGCTGTACTATTGACAAGCATGCAGGCGTTGCCTTCCTGTTAGATCTCTCTGTAATGCCCGGACCTTCCAGAAGCATGCTGATGAACGACTGTAAGGTGAAGGGAACTGACTTCTCCTGGCAATCTCCTGGCAATCTCCTTTGAAAATACCGTCAAAAATACAGAAGTCATTAAACAGTTCTGAGCGGATGATTTTGGCAGCTTGAGCCAAAATCAGAGCCTGTGTGGTATGAGTTTTGTCCATTGCTTTTGCCA
>JADBJO010003747.1:87500-92500 GCA_016801955.1 Conus betulinus
GCTTCTTAGAAAGAAGAAATATTACTGTTCTAACCAATCAAAAAGATATTTCAAAAGAGGTTCAGAACTTGTGCTGTATAGACACTTACTTTGTGGGGAATGCCCCTGTGCTATCGCTGAAGGAGAGAGAGAGAGAGAGAGAGAGAGAGAGAGAGAGAGAGAGAGAGAGAGAGAGAGAGAGACAGACAGACAGACAGACAGACAGACAGACAGACAGGCAGACAGACAGGCAGGCAGACAGACCTAGTGGTTGAAGTATTGAGTAAATTCTGTTAACGAAAACGAATATGAAAAATAAACGTCCTGGTCTAGATGGCTTTAAACTAAGTTTTTTTTTTTTTTTTTTTTTTTTTTTTTTCCTGTTGACTTAGGTGCGTTGTTTGTTCGATTAAGAGTTTGAACATGGAAAGTTATGTGTGACTCTGTATCAGTGTTTTATAACTTGCATCCCGAAGGAAGGTAAACCTAACCAGTTTATTAAGAACTGGAGACAATCTCCCATTTGAATGTCTCATACAACATGATAGGAGCATTCATTGCCAAACGCCTTCAGCATGTACCTTCCAAGTATTATTTACGGTTGCCAGAAGGGTTTTGTCAAAGGAGGATGCACTGGAGAACATGTAGGCTTATTATACCATGCCCCAGATTCCACATTTAATACTTCCAGAGGACTTTGACAAGGCTCTTGACACCGTTTCGTGGGAATATATATATATATATATATATATATATATATATATATATATATATATATATATATATAGTAAAATTAGAATTAAAAGGCCACTCAGAGTGCTAAAAAGGCTCAACCAAACAGGGAGCGACATAACAATTTAAAACAGGTTTTAAACCTTCGTTTTAAACCTGTTTTAAATTGGTATATATATATATATATATATATATATATATATATATATATATATATATATATATATATATATATATACAGAGAGTTTAAAAACCACAACAGACAAGATAAAAAGATTTCCAAAATTTTCGGCTTTACTGCCTTCCTCAGTGGTGGTGAGTCAACTGGGCCGGTGATATATATATATCACATTTCTTTAAATGAAATAGACAAATGAACAATAACAATAATAACAACACACACGCACACATACACGCATGGACACATATTGATACGTGCGTACATGCATGCATGCATACATACATACATACATACATACATACATACATACATACATACATACATACATACATACATACATACATACATACATACATGCATACATACATACATACATACATACATACATACATACATACATACATACATACATATGTCATCATCATCATCACATCATCATCATCATCATCATCATCATCATCATCATCATTATAATCATTATCATCAACAACAACATCACGATAGTTATGAACAGATAATGACAACAACATCATAAACAGCAACAAGAACAACAACAACAACAACAGTGAAACAAGAACAACAACAAAAATCAAAGTAATAGCAATAACATTAGGATAATAATTATGATAAGATGACCCAACAACAACAATAATAATGGTAATAATAATAATAATAATAATAATAATGACAATAATCATAATAATAATAATATTATATTGTAAACAATATTTTCATTATCAACAATAACAAAATGATATGATAAAAATGATAGAAATAACATTAATAACAACAATTACAACATGATAATATTAATTATGATAATAATAGTAATAACGATTATAACATAATGATGATGATGATGATGATGATGATGATGATGATGATGATGATGATGATGATGATGATGATGATAATAATAATGAAAATAATGATAGTAACAGTAATGATATAATAATAATGAGAAGTATGCTGCTGCTAATAATAATATAATAGTAGTAGTAGTAGTAGTAGTAGTAGTAGTAGTAGTAGTAGTAGTAGTAGTAGTAGTAGTATCATTATTATTGTTGTTAGTCATAATAATAATAAAAAAAAAAAAAAAAGAGGAGGAGGAGGAAGAATGAAAATAATAATAAAAATAATAGTGAAAATAATATTAACAACAACCAAAACAACAACACCAGTTCTAACGATGATGATGATGATGATGATGATGATGATGATGATGATGATGATGATGACGAAAAATAGCAAAAAAAACAACAACAACCACAACACCGACGACAACAATAACAAATAGAGGACGCGAACAAACCAGAGCCTTCATCAAGAACACAGCAGGTAGATCCCCCACACACACACACACCTCCACCCTTACACCCCCAGCCCTAGGCAGCAGCCAGACATTGACACACTGAATAAAGCATGATGCCCGAAAGTTCCAGATTAGGGCCTGAAACTTGCAGAACAAGAAAAAACAATTCAGATCCCGTGCACATAGGGGAACAATGGGGGTGGGGGGTTGGGAGAGCCGATAGGGATGAAGACAGAAAAAAAGAAAATAAAATTTAAAAAAGAAAAAAGGCAGGTAGAACGACAGGAATCAGTAAAAACATGACAAAAAGGGAACAGGAACAAAAGATTGAGAGAAAAATAAAACAAAACACAAACGAAACAAACAATAAAAAAAGAAAAAATGAACGATAAGACAAATCAAAAAGAAAGAGAGAAAATTAGAGGGAACACAGAAGACAAGGGCGTACAAACACACGTTTAAAAAGAGAAAAAGGCAAGCGACGGGCAAGCGACCGCGAGAGAGAGAGAGAGAGAGAAAGAGAGAGAAGAGAGAGAGAGAGAGAGAGAGAGAGAGAGAGAGAGAGAGAGAGGAGGGTGAGGGCGGAGGGACATAGAGACATAGAGAAACAGACACACACACACACACACACACACACACACACACACACCACACACACACACACACACACACACACACATACGCACGCACGCTCGCACGCACGCACGCACGCACGCACACACACACACACACACACACACACACACACACACACACACACACACACACACACACACACACACACACACACAACACACGATCGCGCGCATACGCGCACAGACAAGCGCGCAGCAGAACGACTATATACTTTCCTTGTTGTACGTTCGAGTAAAAACAAACAAACAAACAAACAAAAACTGGCATGCACGTGAAATCCTGTTTCAACATTCATAGAAGGAAATCCATTTGTGTGACGGTGGAAGAGATATCACACACTCGCGCGCGCGCAAAACACACACACACACACACACACACACACACACACACACACACACACACACACACACACACACACACACACACACACATGCGCGCGCGCGCTCACGCACGCACGAACGCACCCCCCCCCCCCCCCCCTCCACACACACACACACACACACACACACACGCACACTTTTTAGCCTCTTTTTAAATGAACCTGTTTAAAAAGAAAAAAAAGATGGTATTCTGAACATTCTAGCATCTTATTTTCGATCTTACATTGCAAAAAAAAAAAAAAAAAATCCAAACAGCTCTTAAATTTTATCTATGAACTCAGCTGAAGGAACTTGGATTACGCTCAGCCAAAGTACATATGTTGATCAGAATCACCTACACCAAAGCCTTTAGACAACCAATAGTGCTCATTCGTCACCTTGACAGTTTTCACCCAGTACAGGCACCCAGTAATGTTAATCAAAATCTGAACAGTTTTTACCAAGTTGTGGCAAAAAAGATAAACTTTTACAATAGTATACTCATTCATCCTTTTGATAGATGTCACCAAGTACTGGCATAAAGTTATGCTGTTGAAAACATGTCGCATAAATACAAGCAATGCATAGTCTCCAGACTTAGAAACTTTGTTTCAGCTTTCGAAAGCTACGAGTGAGTAGTGTAGTGCATTTTCTTTTGTTGGGAGAAGAGGTCTAACGTCAGGTAGCAATAGTTTCAACTTACAGTTCTTTTGGGTTGATCAGAAAAAAAAACCTGACGAAGGATCTCGGAGTCGAAGAGATGAGCGTTCCCGTACTGGTACACACCACTGTTCTTTGTTGGGTCACTGGTGGGGATCAGACTCACACCCTGGTGTACACCACTGTTCTTTGTTGGGTCACTGGTGGGGATCAGTCTCACACCTTGGTGTACACCACTGCTCTTTGTTGGGTCACTGGTGGAGATCAGTCTCACACACTGGTATACACCACTGTTTTTGTTGGGTCACTGGTGGTGATCAGTCTCACACCCTGGTACACACCACTGCTCTTTGTTGGGTCACTGGTGGCGATCAGTCTCACACCTTGGTTTACACCCACACCACTGCTCTTTGTTGGGTCACTGGTGTGATCAGTCTCACACCATGGTACACACCACTGCTCTTTGTTGGGTCACTGGTGGCGATCAGTCTCACACCCTGGTACACACCACTGTTCTTTGTTGGGTCACTGGTGGTGGTCAGTCTCACAGCCTGGTACACACCACTGCTCTTTGTTGGGGTCACTGGTGGTGATCAGTCTCACACCCTGGTACACACCACTGCTCTTTGTTGGGTCACTGGTGGCGATCAGTCTCACAGCCTGGTACACACCACTGCTCTTGTTGGGTCACTGGTGGAGATCAGTCTCACACCTTGGTTTACACCACTGCTCTTTGTTGGATCACTGGTGGTGACCAGTCTCACACCCTGGTACACACCACGCTCTTTGTTGGGTCACTGGTGGTGATCAGTCTCACACCCTGGTACACACCACTGCTCTTTGTTGGGTCACTGGTGGCGATCAGTCTCACACCCTGGTACACACACCACTGCTCTTTGTTGGGTCACTGGTGGAGGTCAGTCTCACAACTTGGTAAACACCACCGCTCTTTGTTGGGTCACTGGTGGTGGTCAGTCTTACAGCCGGTGGTGGAGCAGTGAAGTGGAACAGCTTGACGTCCCCGCTTTGTGTGCCAAGCCCCATCTGGTCTCCGATGTCCATCAGAGAAACATGACCGCCAATAGTATCACCACAGAAAAGAAGAGGGAGTGTTAGTGACCATACTTGGAGAGCACAATCT
>JADBJO010003747.1:97500-100000 GCA_016801955.1 Conus betulinus
GTTGGAAGTTGGAAAGTTTAAAATCTGTGACGTTTTGGACAGTGTACATTGCCGGTAACTGTCAGGTCAAAAGACAGAAAAAGAACAGCCACCCCCCACACCACACGAACAATTGCATGCATTCTATGCACAAAGGCTTAAGAAGAAAAAAGTCTTTCATCTATGTATTACAGTATCTCTCGTAACATTCTGTGTAAATGTTTGTACATATATCGTTAAAAAAAAAACATGTCACATAAAACAACTGGTCAGAACTTTTTTTTTTTTCCTTTTTTTTTTTTTTTTTTTTTTTTTTTTTCTTGTTTTTTTTTTTCGTTTTTCTTCCTAACCAGAACTGAACTCTGAATGACTGCTGATGATTGACACCGGAACGAAACGACCGTGGTAGGGACCACACCCCCCCCCCCCCCCCCCCCCCCCCCCCGCCCCCTCTTTCCACCTTCCTCTCTTCTCCCATCAGTATTTTATTTTTAGAAAGGTCCGTCGAGTCGAGCAGGTAGCTATCGGAAGTCCAACCGAGTGCGTCTGCATGTCGATCTATCGCGTGGCAGCTTGTTGAGTCAACAGCCATCGGCTCCATAGACTGCTTGGTTAATGGGTACCCTGCCATCCTACCCCGAACGACAGCGACGGGTGGATCAGTGGTGAAGGCAGGCAAGGGGAGATGGACTGGTAGTCAGACAGGTGAGGGTTTCTAGCAATGGGAGCACGGTAGTGTCGAAAGATGGGAAGCTGGCTAGCTTCATAAGCCGATAATAGCTGGACTGGGAAAGCCAATTCTCACCCCTCCCTAGATTCACCGTTTACCTTTAGGGATAATGATTGTTTTCCTTGCAAAAGATTGGAAAGCCAATTGGGGATCACAACAATATTAACAGTTTTCCTCAAACCAAAAGCGGGGGGGGGGGGGGGGGGGGGGCACAATTGCAGTCTTCGAGGAAATCAAGGAAAACAGTTTTTATCCACTGGAAAACAACCATTATGGGTTTATGAAGCTGGATGCTGTCATATCTAAGCCGCAGTTACAGCGAGGGAAACAGTTATGATCCTCCTGGAAAACACCCATAATCGCTTTCTTTCTCAGCTGTCCACCTTCAACCAGTTGAAGATTCTGGGTTTATGAAGCTGTCTGCTGGTACATCCACGCCGAAATCATCGCAGCTCTATTCGAAGTGTGGTCACCCTGGTGGACGTTGCTGTCCTTCCTGACTTACGGTTTGGCAGTCCTGTGACTGATCCCGGCAGTCGCCGCTTTTTTTTGGACCTTTCCTGTCCTTAGAACGGGTCGTGAACCACTTCTTCGATGTCGTCGTTCGCCCGTTTCGTTCTGGTCGGCAGGCCAGTTATGCATTACATGCAGGAGCTGCGTGTATCGCCCCATCACGCTTGAGGGTTGCAGATGGTTGGAGACAACTAGGCCTCACCATGCCTGGCGCTGCATGGCACTCTCGCCCCTAACTGGAGCAAGAAAGTGACAGTCCCATAACTTGCCCTTATATCGCCCCCCCCCCCCCCCCCCCCCCCCCCCTACTCTCCAACTACCAAGTGCTTTCTTCCTTTTACCATGCTGCCGTCTCCCTACCCACTTTTCAACCTTCACTGTTTCGGCTGCTGCCGAGAAAAAGATACAGCCCAAGGTGCGGATGGGACCCGGAGAAGTACTGTCCTCAACTGCTGAACTAACCAGCTGGGATCAACCCCGCACCACCCTAGAGAGACTGCGCTGTGTTCACATACTGGGCTCCTCTCGGAATAAGCAACAACCCTATCCCCATTCCAACACCGTGTTGCTGTAGCTTCCTCAGGTTTCTAGTTCTTTCATTGATTTCTGGCATCGCTTGTCGTCTCCAATGGGGCACAGCAGCTGCCGTGATAGGTCCTCTCTCTCTCTCTCTCTCTCTCTCTCTCTCTCTCTCTCTCTCTCTCTCTCTCTCTCTCTCTCTGTTCCTCAACTGGCACAGCAGTGCCACTGGCCCCCCTCGGGACACCACAGCTGCTGTACACTGGGGATCTCTGGCAGAGCCTTGCTCCTGTGGACCACAAGGAGGACCTAACGGCTGACCGTTGGACCAGCACCCCCTGTCCCAGCTTTGGTCTTTGCCTGAATACTGCTACTGCTGCTGCTGCTGCTGCTGCAGAAACTTCTACTGCTTATACTACTGCTGCTGCTGCTAATACTACTGCTGCTGCTGCTGCTGCTGCTGCTGCTGCTGCTACTACTACTACTACTGCTGTTGCTGCTGCTGCTGCTACTACTACTATTGCTACTTCTACTGCTGTTGCTGCTACTGCTACTATTACCACTACTGCTGCTACTACTGCTGCTACTACTGAAATGCTCTTACTGCTGCTGCTGCTGCTGCTGCTGCCATCACTACTATTACTGCTGCTGCTACTACAACTACACTATTACTATTACTACTACTACTACTGCTACTACTACTACTACTACAACCAATAACAACAACAGCAGCAGCAACAGTAGCAACAACAACAACAA
>JADBJO010003747.1:102500-110000 GCA_016801955.1 Conus betulinus
GTCTTCTCTCTCAAACGGGAATCCACACTCGACACGCCAGTCGTCATACGTTAACCCAACGAACGAACAGTATCCGTTGTATGACTAACAACAAAACTGGATATCGTACGCTGAGGAAATGAACATCATCCGTCGTACATTAAATAACAGAAATGTTCGTGTAATGTACACTAAACAAGACAAATAAACAATTGATCGCACGTTAAACAATAGAAATCAAAGTTATTTGCCGCAAATTTACAACAAATATGGAAACAAACAACAAAAAGTGCCGCCAAACCAAAGAAACAAACAAATTACAAGACAAAGACGACGCGTTTCGACCTCTTTGGTCTTCTCTTCAGGTAAAATGGATGTGGATTTGCGCTCAATTTGAGGAGATAAGCGACTGTCTGTTCGAGCTTCGTTTTCATTGTCGTGAGTGTCGTTTGTCTTGTATGAAGAACAACGAAGAGATCGAACTACGTCGTGTTTGTCTTATAATTTGTTTGTTCCTTTCGTTTGACAACATAGTAAGTTTTCTAGTAAGTTTTTCTTTTAAGTTTGTCATCTCACTTTGAAACCATATGTTCTGCCTGCCGTCATCTCACTATTGATAACCATATGTATGTACACACACACACACACACACACACACACACACACACACACACACACACACACATAATAATATATATATATACATATATATATATATATATATATATATATATATATATAGATAGATAGATATATATATAGATATATAAATTGCCTTCATCTGTCGCACATTTAACAACAGATATATACATCATTTGACATCTAGGTTAAACATAGAAATGGACATCGACTGATGTACGTGAAAGAACACAAAACGAGTGTCAACCGTCGCACATTGAATAAGCAAGCAAGCAAGCAAGCAAGAAAGAAAGCAAGCAAGCAAGCTAGCAAGCAAGGAAGCAAGCGCGTGTGTGTGTGTGTGTGTGTGTGTGTGTGTGTGTGTGTGTGTGTGTGTGTGTGTGTGTGTGTGTGTGTGTGTGTGTGTGTCTGTTTCTGTGTGTGTCTGTGTGTTTTTAATTTTTCTCTTTTCTTTTTTGATGTATGTATCATTTTTTTTTTGCCGTGTGTGTGTGTGTGTGTGTGTGTGGGGGGGGGGGGGGGTGAGTGCGCGTGCGAGTGCGTGCGTGCGTGTTCCTTTCTGCGTACGCGTCCTTTCCTATCATGTGTCTGTCATCTTTCTTTTATTTGTCCTTCTTTCTATTCGTTTCTTTTCGTTTGTATCTTTCTATCGCTCGCCTCCCCCCACCCCCCTTACCCTCACCCCCCTCCTCAAGTTCCTACTGTTTTTTTTTATCCTGTTTTATATCTCTCCCAAGATCAATGGATATAGACAGTGCATAAATAAACACAGTTGTTTCTGTGTTTTGATCCCTATCATTCGCTGTGTACAAGAGTGAGAGGAAAGGTGAACATATCCTTTTCCTTGTTGAAAAAAAAAAAAAACATAAAAAAAAATAAAAAAAAATAAAAAACACTTTCTGACAGAGACAGAGACAAAGACAGACAGGCGTCCTTTGGGACGTACGGGGAGGGGGGGGGGGGGGGAGAGAGACAAAAACATTCGAAAAATACGTGACAATGATAATTGGAGGCTCTACCTTCCACACTTTCCACACCATCCTTTCTTTATTAGCCACTATTCTAGTTATTTCTTTTTTTTGTGCTGATCGATGAGAATGAGGGATGATGAAGATGATGCTACGGATTTCCATTTTGGTCTGACACTGCATGACAGGGCTGTACTCTACGCTTCCTGTCATAATACATCCCGGCGTCAACCAGGCCGAGAGATACAGACAGAATCGCATCCATTAAGTGGATGAAGCTCGACTGTGTGGTCCCAGTCTTCCCAACTGAGCCCGCAGCAAACTCAGCTCTGGGTAGGAGCCGGTCGGGACAGAAAAATCCCACATGACTCTGATGGGAATCGAACCCACGACCCTCCCAGCCGGGAGTCCGCGACGCTAACCACTTCGCCACGGTGGCTGGTCTCCCTATTCTTCTTTCCAACTTTTTCCTCCTTTCCCCCCCCCCCCCCACCCCATCCCCATCCCCCACTATCCTTCAACAAGAGGAGCATAATAGTAATAATCTGTCCATTCTGAAGCTTTGTATGGGTGTTCTTCATGTATGATGAGTGTGGAGGGAACAGCGGGAGAGAAAGGGGTAGGGTTTAGGGGTGACACAAAGAAGGGATGATAGGAAAGGGGAAAAGGAGACGGTGGAGGGTGGGTATACGTTCTGTCCTGTTTGGAAGGTTACCCGTTATTCTCACGCTGCTTGCCTGAACCTGTCAGTCTCATCCCTACAACGATGTAATCAACTAGAGGTTCAACAACAACAAAAACTAAACAACACGCCTCTGTTCTTCTGCACTGTAACAATGAGTTGATTCGAAGTGGAAAGTCAATATGACCATTTAAGACCTTCTTTTGTTCTGATGTATTCCATGTCTCTTGTTTCCTTCTCTTTTTGTTACTTATCCTTCATTCTTTCCTTCTTTTTTTCCCTTCCTTCCCTTCTTCCTCTGTTTGTTCGTTTGTTTTTCGTTCTGTCGTTTTCTTTTGTGTTGTTCTTCTTTCGTTCTTTCCGTTTCTTTCTTTTTTTTTTCTTTTCTTTTTTTTTCTTTCTTTTTCTTTCTTTCGGTTTCCTGTCTTTGTTTCGTCAGCTGTTTTAAAAACTTTGTTTCTGCCTGTTGCTGTTCTTTCTTGAGTGTGGTGTTTGTATGCCTAACTTTTTGTGTGTTCCTTTCTTTCTTTTTGTAGTCGTTCGTTTCTGTATTTGCTTTGCGCTTTTGAATGTCTTTCTTCGTTTCGTTTTTGTTTTTGTTTTTTTTCTTTCCTTTCTCTTCTATTTCTTGCCTGTTGTGCTTTCGTGTCGTTCTTTCCTCCGTTGCCTTTTCCGTCTTTCTGCGTGTCGTTCTTGCTATGTGTCTGATTTTTTTTGCTTGTTTGTTTTTTCTCTGTCATCAGCTGTCTCTCTCGTTGTAGTTTTAAGAAGCAGTCAAGAGAGACGGGGGGGGGGGGGGGGGGGGGGGATGAAGAGGGTGGGGTAGAGGGGAGTGAATGACAAGAGGTGGGGGAGGGGGAATGTATGTTGAGTGGGAGGGGGGGGGGTTGCAGAAAAGGAGAGAGAGCGAACGATAGGGGTGGAAAGTGGGTACACTTTTTTTTTTTAACTGTTTGAAAGGTTATCCATTATTCTTACACTGTTTTCCGCGGTTTCAGTCTCAAAAGACAGTCTTGCAGTGGCATGTCCATTATAGGTTTAGGGAAATAAAGCAAAGGAAAAAAGGGTTTTCCGATATTCTGCACTGTTTCTCTGGGGTCCTCAGTGAGCAAAGAGTTGTTCGAAAGTGTAAAGCCAGCATTGAGGAGCTGAATGGGTTTGGGTTTTTTTTTTTGTTTGTTTGTTTAATTTGTTACGTTTTTAGCGTTTTTTTTTCGATCTTTTTCATGTTATTCCTCTGTTGTGTGCTTTTCATTCTGTCTTTCTTTCTGTCTGTCTTTTTCTTTCGTTTTTTTTTTATTGTCTTTTCTTTCTGTTCATTTTTATCCCCCCCTTTCTGTTTTATGTCTTTGCTTTCTTCGTTCTCTCCCTTTGTTTCTGCATCTTGTTGTTGTGGTTGTTGTTGTTGTTGTTGTTGCTTTTCTCTTACCTATCTTTCTGTTTTAGTGTTTAGTTCTGACTTACTTTCATTTCCTCTTTTTTTGAGACTTTCCTTTTAGGAGGTCATTTTCATTCCTTTGTTTTACATTTGTTTTGCCTTTGTTCTTCTCCTTTACGAGCTTTCCCTTCTGTCTGTCCATCTTTCTATTGTTCTTCCTTACCTGTTCTCCTGACTCTTTTCTCCACTTTTATTTTCCTCTCACGACGTAATACGACGTAGATAGAGAGAGAGAGAGAGAGAGAGAGAGAGAGAGAGGAGAGAGAGAGAGAGAGAGAGAGAGAGGAGAGAGACGAGAAGAGAAGAGAGAGAGAGAGAGAGAGAGAGAGAGAGAGAGAGAGAGAGGTGAAAACAGTGAGATCAGACTAATCAACAAGAGTGGAGTGGGAGATATATATAGCGGTGGAAGACATGAGAAGGTGATTTTGGCTGTTTTGTTTGAAATGTTATCCGTTACATAACAGTCGTGTTGTTCTCCACGCTTTCAGTTTCAAAGTCGAATTTGCCGGCAATGGCCCATCCCCGGGAGATTCAACAAACAGAAATACAACACCAAGCCCCTCTCGTTCTGCGCTGTCTCCCTGGCGTCCATTATGGTGAATGATGGGTTGTTTGGAAGAGCGAAAGCAGCACAACTGGTGAAGGCCCCTGAGTGATTCTGAGCGTTTTCTTTATGTTTTTCCCCCTGTGTTACTTGTCCTCATTGTTTTTCTTTCATTCTTTCTTCTTTGTTTCTTTCTCTTTTTGTTTGTCCGTTTCTTTCTTTCTTTCCTTCCTTCTTCATTTTTGTTCTTTCGTTGCTTTTTTTTTTTCGTTTCGTTTTCTTTCATTGTTTTTTGCCTTACAGTAAACAAGTGGGGTAGCCTTTGCTCCCATAAGGAAACCTAACACAGAGTAACCTTTATTCAAGACTGGCACAGCCTTCCAAACTTGAATAAAGTCAGACAAATACAAAGACAAACAATCTAATAGTGGGGAAAAAAACACCTTGGTGGTGAGAACACCACGGTATTATGGACTGTGGTGTGTCTCTATTTGACGCCAGGAGCGCAGATACAGCCAGCCGTGTCTCCGTGATGAGTTTCCGACCCAGCGGACGAAAGGCCTCGGAGCAGGCAATACAAATATATCTGCCTTTAAAATGGATTGCGATGGTTCCCTTATGCAGCCAGTGAAGAGTTTCCATATTTTCTTAATTTCATGTTCCCAGTTTTTACATTTTCAACCTCCTGCCGCCCCCACCCTCTTTAAGTTCAAAGTTCTGCCAAGTCATTACTATGAAGACAATTTAGCTGTTGGCCTGCGCTTGTTTTTTCCCCCCCACTATTAGATTGTTTGTCTTTGTATTTGTCTGACTTTATTCAAGTTTCAAAGGCTGTGCCAGTCTTGAATAAAAGTTACTCTGTGTTAGGTTTCCTTATGGGAGCAAAGACTACCCCACTTGTTTATTGTTTGCTGTTCCCTGCCTCATTTCATTTCCAATTTTGCCTTACATTTGTTTTCCTCCTTTGTTTGCGTTTATTGTTTTACGCTTGTTTACACATTTGTCCCCTCCCCCGCCCCCTCCCCTTTGTCTTTTTCTGGTCCTTTCTTTCGTATTCCTTTCTTTCTTTCTCTGTGACGTTCTTTCTGAACGTTTACCTTTCTTTGTGCATTGTCTTATCTCCTAATTTTCGACTTCTGTTTCTCTCGGTTTATTTCTCTTTCACAAAGTAAAGGAAACAAATAAACGTAACAATCTTCTGTCTCTGTGAGCTAGTTGCTAACTTCATCCATGCCCAGTAGTACAAGCCAATACAGACTTTTCCCTTTCTGTGCTTTGTTACAGATAGGCAGGCAGGCAGACAGACACACAGGGACAAACAAAGAGGCGAAAATATGGGAAATAAATGATAGATATCGCTGAAGGCTGGATGTTCCCCTCCACCTTCCTCTTTTCTCAGCAAGTTTTCCCTCCTTATCCCTTTTACCACCCTCCCTCGTCCTCAAATTCCTGTCTTTTCACTATCCTTCCAGCTTCCCAAAAGAGGCAAACAGATCATTCAGCATTCTTCGTCTCGTCCGCCTAGTTAAGGCTTGACCTCTCTCCCCCCCCCCCCCTCCACCCTGCCTTCTCCCATCATTGTTTTCTTTTCATTATCCTTCCTCCAGCCCCCTACAGCTTCTATCACTCTACCGTCCCGAAGTGTCCTTGAAATAGTCAGAGAGAGGCAGGTTTCTGTGTGTTCTGACCCACAGTCTAATGACATTTACCCGATGGAACTTTTCGGCCAGCTACTGCTGGTCTTCATCAACCCAGACTGACAGGTAGTTGTGGTGGGTGTTGGTGTCCTCTGAGTTGTCATCATCTCTGGGGGAGTGACCTGCCTCCCCCTCCCTCCCCCCCCCCCTCCCCCATTTACAAGTGTGTGCTGAACACCAATCACTCCCACAGAGAATGACAACTCAGAGGACACCAACACCCACCACAACTACCAGTCAGTCTGGGCTCATGAAGACCAGCACAGTAGCTGGCCGAAAATTTCCCTCAGGTAAATTTCATTAGACTCTGGGTCAGAACACACAGAAACATGAATAACCCGGAGCTGGAAAGTGTCTTCGCTCAAAGAGAGAGGCATGTTGAGGATTCAGCCATTCTCAGTCTCGTCCACATCTTCTTCTCAAGAGTACAGAAGGAAACACAAGGAGATAAAAAAAAAATCGGTATGAATGAAACTGGCAGAGAAAGGGGAGGAAGAGGGAAATAGAAGAGGTGTGAGGGGGGGCAATGAAAGGATGGAAAAGATGGGTAGAGTCGGGTACACTCTTTTCTTCTATTTGAAAAGTTATCCGCTATCGTCATGCTGTTCTCCACGCTTTTAGTTTTGGAAGGAGAGTGTTCTTGCAGCAGCTCATCCATTGCTGGTTCGACAATAGAAATATAAACAATCGTCCCGCCTATTCTGCACTGTCTGCCTGGGTCTTCAGTGCATAATGGGTTATTGGAAATGCAAAGCTGTCATGACCATTAATGTCGCTGTTAGGTTCTGAGTTTTCTGTTTGAAGTCATTCTCTTGTTCTTTCTGTGTGTTACTTTTACATGCCGGTTTGATGGTTTCTTTCTATTTTGCTTTCTTTCTTTTTTTTCTTTCTTTCTTTCCTTCCCTCTATCTTTCTTTCTTTTCTTTTCTTTTGTCTTTTTTCTTGTTTCTTTCTTCATCAATTAATGCTTTTTTGTTCTTTTTTGGTCTGTCTTTCGTCTTTTCTTGTTTTTCGTTTGTCTTTTTTTTTTCCAGTTTTCCTTCTTTGCATTGACCAGTTTTTTCCCTTTTTTTTTTTTTTTTGTTGCTGTCCCAACTCTGCACCACCTCAGAGGCAGTGGCACACATGCCACTCATTCCGACACCCCGTCCACAGTCACAGCCCGGTCAGCCCCGCCGCAGCCGCGGCACCAGCGATCCACAGGGAGCAGTCAATGTCAAGTTGTCAAGAGGCAACCCACCGGAGGAGACACTGCACTGCTGCCGAGTCACTTCGGTGGTGTTCAGTGGCGCCTGTTCTGATCTAACATGTGCAGGACACCACCTACTAAGCCCCCTACTGACGACAATAATTGCTTAGTCGCGGAGCCGGCGTGAGTGAGCTCTCCCTCCGGAGGGCGCCACCACGTCCATCCAATGACAGCCCCCATGGACTCGCCGATACTGGTGACCCCGAGCGGAAATCAAACCAAGGCCACAGACGTGGAGAGGACATCGAAACTGAGGTCACCATGAGAGCAGGGCATGAAGGGCCACAGAATTTGAGACTTTTTT
>JADBJO010003747.1:115000-122500 GCA_016801955.1 Conus betulinus
ATAAAGCAACATTACCTTACCTTCCCTCAACCCCTAGTCTCTTCCATTCCACCACTTAGCGTCCTTTCTAGAGAGGCAATTTGAGGGCTCAGCATTTGTGGTCTTGTGCGCTTGCTGAAGGCTGGAGCTTTCCCTCTTTCCACTCCTCGGTTCTGCTCCCCTCCTTGTCTTTTTCTATCTCCGTTCCTCCTACTCCTTTCTCTACCACCTCCATCCCCTTTCCACTGTACCATTCCAGATCCTCCATTGAAACAGTCAAAGAGACGCATGTTAATGATTTAGCCGTTCTCAGCTTTGTCCATCTATTCCTCTCAAGTGTCCCCATGACTTTGTAGAAAGCAGAGGGACGTAAAAAAAGAGATGGGGGTGGAAGGATTGGCAGGTAAGGGATAGGGAGATGAGTCCGGGGGGGTGGGGGTGGGGAATAAGGGGATGGAGGAAAGGGTAGAGGCGGGTACACTCTTGTGTTCTATTTGAAAAGTTATCCGTTATTTCTCACGCTGTTCTAGACGCATTGGGTCTCGAGAGAGAGTCTCCTTGCAACGGCCCATTCATTGCTGGTTCAGCAATAGAAATAAAAATAATCGCCCCCCTTATTCTGCACTGTCTCCCTGTGGTTTCCGGTGATGAATGGGTTGCTTGAAAGTGTAAAGCCAGCATGACCATCGATATCCTTGTCTAGTTCTGAATATTTTTGTTTTCTTCCATTTCAAGCGCGTTCTTTCTGTATTACCTTTTCCATGCAAGAGTAATTGTTTCTTTCCTTGTGCTTTCTTTTTCTTTCTTTCTTTCTTTCTTTCTTTTTTTCCTTCTTTCTTTTTTCCGTTCGTTCGTTCTTTCGTCTATTATTTTTTTTTTTCTTTCTTTCCTTCAAACCTTCCGTGGTTTTATTACTTTCGTGCTGTCTTTCCTTATTTTTTTTGTTCGTTTGTTTGTTTGTTTGTTTTCGTATTGTTCGTTTTCTTTCCTTCTTTGTTTCTGCTTTGCAAGTTTCTTGCCTGCTTGAATGTCATCATTTTCCCCCTCAGCATACTTTCAAATTCATTGGGATTTATGTACGTCAGTGCGTGCGCGCGCGTTCTGCGTATGTGAGTGTGTGTGTGTGTGTGTGTGTGTGTGTGTGTGTGTGTGTGTGTGTGTGTGTGTGTGTGTGTGTGTGTGTGTGTGTGTGTGTGTGTGTGTGTGTCCATTTTTTTCTTTCATTGTTTCAAACTTTCGTTTTACTTTCTGCTTTGCTGTCATTTTGTCGTTTTTCCCCTTTACGTTTTTTCGCTAATCCTATCTTTCGTTTTTTTCTGCTGTTCTTTTTCATGACTTTCTATCTGAATGTCTGGCTTTCTTTCTTTAGAGTCCGCTTTCCTAAGTTTCAATTTTCGTTTCTCTCTGTTTCTCTTTCACGTATAAATGCGTTGAGGAAGAGTAAAACCAACCAATGTTGAGCTTCAGTGTATCAGTCCTTAAATTCCTCATGTTCAACAGAAAACTCCTCCATTTCTGTGTTTGCGCGAAAAACTGTCATTGCCAGTTACACAGGCAGACAGGAAGGAGTAAAACAGACAGACAGACAAAGGAGAAATGTGGTAAATTAATGACAAATATTGTTTGAGGCTGGTTGTTCCCTTCCGTCTCCCTCCGTCCTCTCCGACCCTTCCCTCTTCCCACTCTTTCTCATCCCACAGTCTCTGTCATTCCACCATCCAGCGTTCTTCCTGAAGAGGTCAATGAACGACTCAGCATTCTCAGTCTGGTCTTCTTGCTGTAGGCTGGACCTTGTTCTACCTGCTCCGTCTTCTTCTCTTTCATCTTTTCCCTTTCTTTCTCACTCCCCATCCCTTCCTCCACCCCACCCACCCCTCACCCCCACCCCCATTCCCATTCACTCTACCATCCCGAATCCTCTTTTGAAACCGTCAGAAAGGCATGCTCATGATTAAGCAATTCTCAGCTTTGTCGACCTATTCTTCTCGAATACCCTCAACAACAGATGGGAATATCCCAAAGAACGGGAGGGACTGGCAGATAGGAAGATGAGTTGAAGAGGAAATGAGGGGAGAAAAGAGTGGGGCAGAGGCGGGTTCACTGTCTTGTTCCATTTGAACAGCTATCCTTTATTCTCATGCTGTTCTTTAACACTTTGAGTCTGGAGGGAGAGTCTCCGTGCAACGGCCCATCCATTGCTGGTTTAGCAACAGAAATAAATAATCGCCCCTCTTATTCTGCACTGTCTCCCTACTGTGTTCAGTGACGAACGGGTTGTTTGAAAGTATAAAGCCAGCAGGACCATTGATGTCCCTGTTTGGTTCTGACTGTTTTCATCCCCTTCAGTTGTGTTGTTCGTTCTGTCTTACTTTTCCGTGCCAGACTGCTTTTTTTTTTTTACCTCTTGTTCTTTTAATTTTCTTCTTCTTTCCATGGTTCTTTGTTGGTTTCTTACTGTCTGTCTTTGTTTTCGTTTGATTGTTTGTTTGATTTTCGATTTTTTTTTCATTGTTCGTTTTTTTTTTTGTTTGTTTGTTTTTTTTGGTTTTTTTTTTTTTTCGTTCTTTGTTTCTGACTTGCATGTTTCTTGCTTGGCTGTTTTTCATCACCGTTTCCCCTCAGCAAATTTCCCAGTTCACTGGGATGTCATGTGTGTGTGTGTGTGTGTGTGTGTGTGTGTGTGTGTGTGTGTGTGTGTGTGTGTGTGTGTGTGTGTGTGTGTGTGTGTGTGTGTGTGTGTGTGTGTGTGTGTGTCCGAAGTCATTGGGATTTCATGTGTGTGTGTGTGTGTGTGTGTGTGTGTGTGTGTGTGTGTGTGTGTGTGTTTCGTTTTCATCTTTGTCTTTTTAATTTTTTTTCCCCATCTTTCCCTTGTTCTTTCTGTTGTTTTCCTTTCTTTTTATGTCGGTGATTTTCTGTCTGATTTCCAAGTGCCTCCACATCCGCTCCCCTTACTTCTGTCTTCTTTTGTTTTGTGTCTTTCACAAAGCATAGCACAAACTCACACATAGGCCAATAACATTTTTGTTTGTGTCTTTCACAAAGCATAGCACAAACTCACACATAGGCCAATAACATTTTTGTTTGTGTCTTTCACAAAGCATAGCACAAACTCACACATAGGCCTATAACATTTTTGTTTGTGTCTTTCACAAAGCATAGCACAAACTCACACATAGGCCAACAACATTTTTGTTTGTGTCTTTTACAAAGCATAGCACAAACTCACACACAGAGGCCAACAACATTTTTGTTTGTGTCTTTTACAAAGCATAGCACAAACTCACACAGAGAGGCCAACAACATTTTTTGTTTGTCTTTGACAAAACATAGCACAAACTCACACACAGAGGCGAACGAAAAACTTTGTTTTTGTCTTTTACAAAGCACAGCGTTTCACTCACACACAGAGGCCAACGACATTTTTTGTTTGTTTGTTTTTGTCTTTTACAAAGCACAGCACTAACTCACACACAGAGGCGAACAAAACTTGGGAAACAAAACGAAATGAGGGTTTAACCAAGACTGGGCCTTGCCCCACTCCCTCTTTCTTCCTCCCTGTCCCATTCCTTCCCCTTCCTCTCCCAAACCTGTATTCATCCCTCACACACAGAGGCCAACAACATTTTTTTGTTGGGATGGATGATGAGGGTGAGGAAGGGGGTGGATGAAGGAGAGAGAGGTGGAGGGTGTATACTTTGTGTTCCATTTGAAAGGCTATCTGTTCTACTCACGCTGTTCTCCACGCTTTCAGTCTCAAGGGAGGGTCTGCTTGCCCCGGCCCACCCTCTGTAGGTTCAACTGCAGACACAAACGGCACAGTCCTCTTATGGTGAACTGCCTTCCTGGTGTCCTCAGGTAAAACAAATACATTGTTTGGAAGTGTAAACCTGCTTAACTATCGATGGTCCTGTTTGGTTCTGATTGCCTTCATATGCATATAGTTAAAGATATAGATAGATAGATATAGACATGTAGATGTATACAGATAAATAGGTGTATGTATAGACAGACAGATAGATAGATATACGTTGGGGAGAGATACATACATACATACATACATACATACATACATACATACATACATACATACATACATACATACATCTATACATACATACATACATACATTTATACATACATATATACATACATGCATGCATGCATACATACATACATGCATGCATGCATGCATGCATGCATGCATGCATACATACATACATACATATATACATACATACATACATGCATACATACACACACACTTACTTACATACATACACACTTACATGCATACATGCATACATACAAACATACAAACAAACATGCATACTTACGTACGTACGTACGTACGTACGTACATACAGACAGACAGATAAATAGACAGACAAACAGACAGACAGACATGCATACAAACATACATACACTTTGTCTATTTCTTTCTTACTTCGTATCTTTCTTTTTTTTTTTTTTTTTTTTTTTTTTTGTTTTGCTTTGTATTTCGCATCTCTCTTTTCTCATTTTTTGTTTTGTTTTGTATTTCTTTTCATTCAAATATCATTCCTTTTCATGTCCTCGTTGTTTTCTTTCTTGTTTCTGTTTTTTTTTTTTTTCTGCATGACATGTGTATTCCTTTCTTTCTCTTTTATTTAATTTCTTTATCTCTTTCTTTCTTTCTTTCTTTCTCCTCTCCACTCCTGAGTTTTGCCTTGTTTCCCCCTCTTGATTTTTCTTTCACGAGAAATTCCTAGAGACAGTGTGAAGATAAACAATGTTGTGTCTGTGTGCCATAGAGACAAAGGAAAACAGGAGAAATAAGTGATAATGATGGTTTAAAGACTGAACCATCCCCCCCGTCCCCCCACCAACCTCACCTCCCACTGCTACCATCCTTTTCCTTCTTCTCCATGTCTTCACACCCCTCCTCACCACAACTCTTCTCACCCCACCATCATAACTCGTCCCTCTTTCTCAACTCACCATCATAACTCGTCCTCTTTCTCACCACCCACATCATAACTCGTCCTCTTTCTCACCACCCCACCATCATAACTTGTCCTCTTTCTCACCGCACCATCATAACTCGTCCTTTTTCTCACCGCACCATCATAACTCGTCCTCTTTTCTCACCCCACCATCATAACTCGTCCTCTTTCTCACCCCACCATCATAACTCGTCCTCTTTCTCACCCACCCCACCATCATAACTCGTCCTCTTTCTCACCCCACCATCATAACTCGTCCTCTTTCTCACCCCACCATCATAACTCGTCCTCTTTCTCACCACCCCACCATCATAACTCGTCCTCTTTCTCACCACCCCACCATCATAACTCGTCCTTTTTCTCACCGCACCATCATAACTCGTCCTCTTTCTCACCCCACCATCATAACTCGTCCTCTTTCTCACCCCACCATCATAACTCGTCCTCTTTCTCACCACCCCACCATCATAACTCGTCCTCTTTCTCACCCCACCATCATAACTCGTCCTCTTTCTCACCCCCACCATCATAACTCGTCCTCTTTTCTCACCCCACCATCATAACTCGTCCTCTTTCTCACCCCACCATCATAACTCGTCCTCTTTCTCACCCCACCATCATAACTCGTCCTCTTTCTCACCACCACCCCATCATAACTCGTCCTCTTTCTCACCCCACCATCATAACTCGACCTCTTTCTCACCACCCCACCATCATAACTCGCCCTCTTTCTCACCCCACCATCATAACTCGTCCTCTTTCTCACCCCACCATCAAAACTCGTCCTCTTTCTCACCCCACCATCATAACTCGACTCTCTTTCCGCAAAGTCGAGGGAAGCATTTTTGATGAAAGAGTCCATGCCCAGTCCTTCTGATGTGTTCAATGTTGGAGAGAGAGAGAGAGAGAGAGAGAGAGAGAGAGAGAGAGAGAGAGAGAGAGAGAGAGAGAGAGAGAGACAGACAGACAGACAGACAGACAGACAGAAGACAGACAGACAGACAGACGAGAGAGAGGGAGAGTGACAAAGACAGAGACTTGACACAGGCAGAGACAGAGACTAAGACAGAGACTGAGACAGACAGACACAGACAAAGAGAGACAGACAGAGACAGAAACAAAGAGAGAGAGACACAGACAGAGACAGAGAGAGAGACAGACACAGATGCCGACAGAGACTGAGACAGACAGACACAGACAAAGAGATAGAGAGACAGAGAGAGAGACAGAGACAGAGACAGAGACAAAGACAGACACTGAGACAGACAGACAGACAGACAGACAGACAGACAGACAGACAGACAGAGAGAGAGAGAGAGAGTGAGAGAGCGAAGGGATATTGAGAGAGAGAGAAAAAAAAACACAGACACAGAGAGACTGAGAGAGAGAGAGAGAGAGAGAGACAGAGAGAGAGAGAGACACACAGAGAGAGAGAGAGAGAGAGCGAGGGAATGGGATGCAGAGGATGAAGGTGACGATTGACGATTGGTGGGGGCTTTAGGCAGGGGTAGTGGTCATACAAGTCTTGTTTTATTTGAACATGCTTCTCTCCTCGCCTGTTTCCTCTGGGGGTCCCTGTGAATGACTGCTTGTCTGGAACTGTAAAGCCAGTATGACCTTTTGGGGGGGGGGGGGGAGCGGGGGGGTCCCTACTTGCCCCCCCACCCCCCACCCCCACCCCCCACCCCCACCTTCCATTTCTTGTGGTTTCTTTTTCTGTATGTTTTCTTTTCCCTTTTTTTTTTTCTTCTTTACTCTTCCTTGCATTGTTCATGGTGTCTCGCTTTCTTTCGTTGTTTTTTTTTTTCTTCTTTCTTCTTCATGATGTTGTTTCTTTCGTGATTTCTTTCTTCCCTTTTCTTTTGATTTGGCGTCTATACTTTCTTTTTTTTTAATTCATTTTTTTTTTTTCAGTCGAACAAGGTCTGCACACACACACAATGTATCATTGTTCTTACTATATATACGGGGTCGATCATATAACACATACACAATGTCAATATTTAATACAATACTTAATAACAGGCTTTATGTAAATTTAATTGACTTGTTCACCATACAGTATTGCTCAGCATAACGTTATGTTATAGTCATTTTATATAATAGTTAATGACAAATAAATTTCAGAACTTTATCAAGCTGTCCACATACCGTTATGGATATATAATAGGACAAGCGTAATCAAAGATCAGTCATCTTATGGTCAATGTTGACTGGGGTCAACCAGAGCTAATAAAAAATCATGCATCGTTTGGCAAAAAAAATTGTGTGCTTGTGTACATGACTTCTATTAACAGCAAAAACAATACTTTTGTAAAAGTGTTTTACCTTTTTGTGTAATCAGTATGTATCAAATGTGTGTATTATGCCTATTTCAGTACAAGTTTATCATATTGCATTGAAGTGTTCAGTACATATTTGTCTATCTCATAAGTTTCTTTGAAATCTCTTAAGAATAATTGAAGCCTTGTGTTTACTGTTCTTTCTTCTGCATTTATAAACAGTATACTTAGCTAGTAATAAGATGTGCAGAAAA
>JADBJO010003747.1:130000-140000 GCA_016801955.1 Conus betulinus
TAGTAGTGTTACTCCGGCCACTGTTTTTATTGTCGGAGCGTAGTTGTCTTTCAGAGGATAACTACCTCTGCCTGTCAGCAGTCAGCCTTCATGAAATCCTCTACCTTTCAGCAGTCAGTCTTCATGAAATCCTCTACCTTTCAGCAGTCAGTCTACCTTTCAGCAGTCAGCCTTCATGAAATCTCTACCTTTCAGCAGTCAGTCTTCATGAAATCCTCTACATTTCAACAGTCAGTCTACCTTTCAGCAGTCAGTCTACCTTTCAGCAGTCAGTCTTCATGAAATCCTCTACCTTTCAGCGGTCAGTCTTCATGAAATCCTCTACCTTTCAGCAGTCAGTCTACCTTTCAGCAGTCAGTCTATCTTTCAGCAGTCAGTCTACCTTTCAGCAGTCAGTCTACCTTTCAGCAGTCAGTATTCATGAAATCCTCTACCTTTCAGCAGTCAGTCTTCATGAAATCCTCTACCTTTCAGCAGTCAGTCTTCATGAAATCCTCTACCTTTCAGCAGTCAGTCTTCATGAACTCCTCTACCTTTCAGCAGTCAGTCTACCTTTCAGCAGGCAGTCTTCATGAAATCCTGTACCTTTCAGCAGCCAGTCTTCATGAAATCCTGTACCTTTCAGCAGTCAGTCTGACTTCCACGGATCTGGAGTGTATGGTTAATTATATCCAGGCATATTTTGTATGATCTGGTTTGGTGTGAATGCTGACTGGTGTGTGTGAGTAATAAGCCCCGAAGGAAGTAAAGACCTGGATTGGTTCTGCAATATTTTCTCCATAAGATTCTTTGTGCGTCAGCCCGAGGAGAGAGTCATTTCCTTCAAATGAAAATGAAACAAGAAGGCAACCGAAAAGGCAACCATTGCCTTGAACACTTCAGTAAATTTTCTGAAGTCGTATTATCGGCGTATTCTGACAATAGTTTACGTTTTAGCCTTAACACTAAAGAAACAAGCCACAAGGCTTTTTTTACCGTAAAAATGTTCTGGAAGATGAACTAGCATTTCTTGAACAGGATGGTTGAAAGGTGTTTTAACAAATCGTGTATTCTCTACAATTAAAACAGCATGACATTTTTAGTACGCATGACCATTGAAACATGATATCACATAGCAGTTTTGACATCGTCTGTTGCGTATTGTGTGTATTATGGTGATTGATCATCTGCTGGCATCACTTGAAATGTATGGTGAAAATGTGACTTTAAACTTTTTTTTTAATCACAGAAACCAGACACTGAGGAATGTAAAGATTCAGACTTGCCTTTCTCCACAAGCAGACGATGTATGTTTTTTTTTTTTCAATTTGTGATATGTTGTAGTCTAAAAGTGGGGAAGAAAACAAAGCTCTGCTACTTTTCCGTACTGTTTTCCCTAAGTAAATGTTTAATTATTCATCAGCAACATCTGACAATGGTTTCAATATGATGTAACAAAAAACGAAAGAAATTTAAAGCACACAAAGAACAACCTACACACACACACACACACACACACACACACACACACACACACACACACACACACACACATTCAACTTACCAAGTCCAGATGTACATGTAGGGCTATGGTTCAAAACCTTGGCTGTGCGCCACACCGCGAGTCCTTCCAAAGCGAAATAATAAATAAGTAATCATAAACAAATTACCCTGTTCAGGTGTGCAGATTGTTTTCCTGTGTCTGTGTCCCTAGTCTCATTGTTTGTGTGTGTGTGTGTGTGTGTGTGTGTGTGTGTGTGTGTGTGTGTGTGTGTGTGTGTGTGTGTGTGCGTGTGTGCGCGTGTGTGTGCGCGCGTTTAATTACAGACCAAAAAAAAAGAAGAGAATTTTTGTATTATGTCACATGCTTTTATTGTTTCATCCTGGCTACTGTGTTTGATACTATCGCGCTTAACTATCTTTTGAACCGTTTCCAAACACAAACATACATGTCAAAGGTTTATAACATGAATGCCAGAGAAATAAAGTCAAATGCCCCATGATAATCTAGCGCTAATAGATATCCGCTCATTTCGGTTACACTTAGATATAGTTGGTAACATCATCTATAGTTTGAATGACTGTTGATATATATCGTCCCTTCAAATGCCCTACTTTGTCTTGATTGATTTATTTATCTGACAATAACTTTATTCAATCTTAATGCTAATGCCTTTGCTAAAATTTTACAGTTTGTGTTGGTTAGTGTAAGCGGTCTCAGTTATTTACTTTTTTTCTCTATGAAAATCCTTGCCCTTGTAATGCTTTGTTTCTTCTAACTGTGCGACATTTCACCTTCTCTAAATGAATGGTTGAACAAATCAGTTCAGTTGTGTTTAAATACATCCAGAAGAACTTCATGAATTCTACAATCAGGCCGTCATGAGCGGGCGCAGATCCATTTTGCATGTGTGATATAAACTCATAAATGTCATACGAGCCCAATCTCCTTTCATGTGCGCTCATCAGACCTTCGCAAGCAACAGACTCCACCGCTTCCAGGGTGTAAATACTTCATTTCTAATGAAATCATTTATCTTTCTTTCACGTTCCCCTCGTGCTCATTTCAGTTAGAAATAGACATGAAAAGGTCCAATTTTATACATTTTCCATTATTTACCACAGACTTTCATATTGTTCTTTTTCTTCTTTACTTGTACTTATATTCGTTTTTAAAGTAGGAAAGGTGTAAAAGTATAATGTTCACTTTGTACTAAAAGACATACTGTTTAGCAAACAGATAATATAGTCTCTATCAGCATCAGTCCTAAAACTAGAATCCACACCAGGTTAAAAAAAAAAAAAGGTCACTGAATTTCATGTCAGAAGGTCGTGCACAATTTTCATTCGGTCGTTCATTCTGTCGAGTAGACTTTTGTTAATTCCTTCGATTTTTAAAGGGGATGCACGCTATGTCAGTAACGTCATCCATACCAGCGAACCGGTCTTCTCTTCTGAAGGTTGGTCCTAGGACTTTAGATGTACGCAAGATATGTATGAGATCATGAGTTTTGGAAAATCCAGTGGGAAAAAAAAATGCGTGGTAGAAGCAAATCTTAAAGTATTATTGTAAACTATCTATGTTTCAAAGGTGTGAGAGATGTAAGAGGCAGCTGCTGTTGAGCGGGATTTTCCTAAACCCGTGAACAATGTTGGGTACTTTGAAAGCGTGTGTACCACGCTCTGGTGCCGCCTTTAGGCTAGCAAACTGCTGGGGCTCCCAAAGCTTCACTGGCAGTCCAGTCTGGGAAGGACAACAGGACACACGTTGCTATCGACTGGCCAGGATAAGGTTATTTCTTGCTGTTATCTATAGCCATTACCCATTCCAAGTGCAGGTTTTGTAGCTTAAGACACTGTGGAGTGTGGAAGCACAGACCGACACAGTGTGTCACTACTGATAACAAATTCTGCAGGAAAAGACGAAGTCAGCAGGCCCCCAAAGGAAGTGTTTGGCATCCCCATATACAAAAGCAAAGAAGACAAGACGATATTCAAAAACAGTTCTGACAAGATAAACATGTTGAAACAAACACTGAAACAGTCTGCGAACCGCTCCACATGATTATGGTCTTCAATAGTGGTGCATGCTCACACGCACACACGCGCGTGCACACTGCATGCACGCATGCACACACATGCATGCATGCAGCATGTGCGCACACACGTGCACGCACGCACGCACGCACACACACACACACACACACACACACACACACACACACACACACACACGCACACACACACACACACACACACATCGACACACATAAGCATCTCACACTTAGATATCTCACACATACTCTGCATAGGACGGTAGGCATGAGTGTGTATACACATCAGGCTCCTGGTGCATTGTTTCGACAAGTCAGTTGACCAAATGTCAGATACCTGAAATAGATCTGTCGTCTGTCTTAAATTACAGTTTACATTTCAGCAGTCATTGCAGAATGACCACACTGTGCCTATTGTGTTTGTTTCAGACAGCATCATGGCCGCCAATCAACAGCAGGTGACCGTGTGTGTGTGTGTGTGAGAGAGAGAGAGAGAGAGAGAGAGAGAGAGAGAGTGTGTGTGTGTGTGTGTGTGTGTGTGTGTGTGTGTGTGTGTGTGTGTGTGTGTGTGTGTGTGCAAGCTCGCGCGCGTGCCAGCAATTGACAAGTGTGTGTGTGTGTTGTGTTTGTACGTGCGTGCGTCTCTCTCTCTCTCTCTCTCTCTCTCTCTCTCTCTCTCTCTCTCTCTGTATGTCAGTCCGTCAGTCAGCCTGTCTGTCTGTCTGTCTCTCAATGGGGGAGGAGATGTTAAGTTCTGGAATACCCCGCCTCTGCACAGGGAACCTTACACGGTGACCGCTTTGACATGGGTTTCACTGCGCCGGTATTCAGGGTCAAACTAAAGTCTTTCAAGTACCAACATTCGCTGCCGCATCTGTCAGGTGTCATCATTCATTGACAGGTACCGATACAGGTATGGTATACTGGTGACAACAGATGGAAGCATGCAGGTGATGATCTTGTGTTTTCTGTGTGAATAACTACTTCATGCAATACGTTGTTTCTGAAAACTCAGTACAAGTCAGTCGCTCAGTAAATGATGATCGCTCAGTAAATGATAATGATTACCAATGCCAATGCCAACAAATATACAGTGATGAATAAGACTGGAAAGTTCAAATGATTAATGAACATGGTTTGATGCAAAGAAGAAAAACAGGGATGGTGTTTTCTTGCAGGCAGGGTCTGCTCCGGAGGATGCGTGGATCCCGTTTATCAAAGCCATGTATCCTGACCTCCTTAGCAGAACCTATTTTGTCCCGCCCATTTTCTTTAATCGGGTTCCCCACACTGTAGAAACCATAGCTGGACAGACCGTCCGAGTGGCAACAAATCCACCGCCTCAGGAACAGCGACGCGCCAGACAAATCTCACCACCTCCACCATCATCAGCATCACAGTTCGGATCACCAGCAGGCACAGTTTTCACAGAGAACCCAGCAGGCCTGCGGGACCAGCGCGTCCAGGACTCCGATCTTCAAGATGATGGGGCCCGATACCAGTGTCTGCAAGCCCTGGAGAATATAGGGGGAACCATGATCGTCATATCCAAAATGATTTTCAGGAAAAATACCTGGACAACAAACACAAACCCCCAGCATCACATCAATCCTACTAACATCATTTCTCAACTTCCTTCCGTCACGCACCCATCCATTCCTCACAGCTTTGCTGGCGGTGCGTGCGATATTCTCGTCCTACATCGGCAGTATGGTATTCTGGTCGGTGAGGTCAAAGCCGTAGGAGGGCAGAATTTCTCACCAGCCGACCAGACCGAGATCATCGCAAGGGTTGCCAGTAAGACCTTTGCCCAGCTCAGCAATCAGGAAATTATGATAAGGCATCTTATTCACGACATGGTCGGCGGCAACATCAGGGTGACCAGAATGGCCCTTTTTCCGAATATAACCTCGGCTCAGCTGACTGCGGCAGTGAGCAGCTCTCAGCAGCTCATGCAGGTGAGTAGACATAAGTGGAACAAGCTCATTTTTTTAGCTGACTCTGGTGACAACAGATCCAATGAACACTCATATAAACAGACAACAGTTGATGCCTGTAGACTGATAGTTTGTAACTGATAAAGGCGTGTACATACTGCATGTCCTTCGAATGAGACTATAAACCGAGGTTCCGTGTGTGAACGCACGCATAACAACATATAGTGTAAAACCCCATCACCAACTTTCGGAAGAGAAGGCCAGTTTGGCCGTTGGTGTGGATGACACGTTACACATAGCATGCACCCTGCGTGAGATAGGGAAAGAATTGAGGAAGTAAGGAAGGAACTGAGTGAACGATATTGAACGATACTGACTGGATGACACGGGAAAACTACTGAATGAAGCACCAGCTGGCCGCTCTTCAGTCGGCACTACCCAGGTAGGCAGCCCGTTGTGTAAACGAGTGTGAATTGTAAAGCGCTTAGAGCTTGGTCTCTAGCCGAGAATAGGCGCTATATTAGTATTTGTTATTATTATTATTATTATTATTTATTGTGTCAGGAGTCTGTAGATCGACACATTCTGCTAAAGGTGTGTACACACTGTATGGCAGAAGTGTGTGCATACTGTGTGACACAGGTCTGTATATACAGTGTGAAACAGATTCTGTATGACATGGGCTTGTGCACCCTGTAAGATAATGACATAGACCTGCACTTACTGTATGACAGGTCTGTATATCCTGTATGACAGTGACATCGATCGTACGCAGTATATGACATGGATCTGTACACCCGGTTGGACAAGAACCAAGATCTGCACGGAGACTCGTAGATTGGCTGGGAACTGCGCTTGACTGAAAGGCTCTTTTCAGAGTGAACGATTTATTTCAGGACTGGTCTGCATCGTGCGTTGGACTAGCAAGAGATGGTGATCATTATGTGAAGTCAAGCTTTTGTTTTCTCATTTTCTCTGATCAAAGTGGTCAGCTGGATTCACACAGCACAGTAACAGCGTGAACACACTACATGATGCAGAGCAAGCAGTCCAGAGCTGTAGACTTTCCAGAGAGTAGGCCACACGTTCTGTAAATGGCGCAGGTCCTTCTGTAAATGGCGCGGGTCCTTCTGTACATGGCGCAGGTCCTTCTGTAAATGACGCAAGTCCTTCTGTAAATGACGCAGGTCCTTCTGTACATGGCGCAGGTCCTTCTGTAAATGGCGCAGGTCCTTCTGTACATGGCGCAGGTCCTTCTGTAAATGACGCAGGTCCTTCTGTAAATGGCGCAGGTCCTTCTGTAAATGGCGCAGGTCCGTCTGTAAATGGCGCAGGTCTGTTCACACTGAAGGATAAAGGATCTGTTCACACTGCATGATACGCTACATGACGCAGTTCAAACATTTAGTCTGTACACGTAAATCTGCAGACACTGTAACCAACATAGGATCGTGCACACTGCAACAGACCCGCCCTTGCCACAGTTTAATTAACAGGTTTGTTCGTACACATGCTGAGGGAGTCACTGATGCTACAGCCACTGACAAGAGACAAACCCATATAAAAAAAAAGTGTAAATCCAATACAATCATAGGCTATGATGTATCCCAAAATGAATGTACGTACAATGAAACCCCTATAGTGATGTAACCCGAAGTGACAGTCTGCAGTTGTAATGCAACCCCTGACAGTGACGTGCGCCCAGATGATCAGACTGCACATGCAGCACAACCTCTGACGATGACATACCCTGAAGCAATGGTCTGCACATGCGGTGACATACCGCCAGGGGGATACATCTGTCCATCATGTGTCCTACAGGGCTTGGTACGGTGTTCCGAAAGTCAAGACGTGGCACAGGCTATCAGCAGGTGTCTGTGTTCGGATGACCTGCAACAGCCCCTCAGCTGGTGGAACCGCGTTTTGACAGTGGGACCAGACCCTTCCATGTCAGATACCACATACGAGCGCCTGGCAGCCAG
Organism: Conus betulinus; assembly: GCA_016801955.1. NCBI lineage: Eukaryota > Metazoa > Mollusca > Gastropoda > Neogastropoda > Conidae > Conus > Conus betulinus. The sequence goes on from JADBJO010003747.1 coordinate 137,453, forward strand.
GTGAGACGTGAACTGAACGCATGATCTGAATGAATATGTCTCTGATTTCTGTGAATATCTTCCAGCCCAAGCAAAACAGCATGTGGCTGTCTACATTCTGAACATTAATCTGTGATTTTGTGGGAGCCTCTTGATGAGGAACGACGACATCCCATGAAATGCATCACTCATTTTTAAACATGCTCTTAGAGATTGCCCAAATCTAGTCTACTTTCTTAATGTCAGGAATAAACAGTTTTCCAGCAGACTGTATGGAAACTTTGTGCAGAGATGTTCTATCAGCCATGATTGCTAGGTTCCTGAAAGTTGTATTTTCCATCTGGTCTCAGAACTCCCGGAAGAAAGATTTTTTTTTTTTTAAGCAGTATTAGTCTGTTTTGAAAACTCTTCTGTGAAACTACTGTGTGAGGGATTGATTTGGACGAGGCCACTGCCCAGATAGGGCCTCCCGTGCTGGGCTGTGTTATAAGGGTGAACTGGAATGAGGCTGCGGCTGTCGTGTGGGACTACCCCGAGTCCATGTGGTCTGTAAAATGATCGCAGGGCTGCTCTGTGACGGGATGAGGTTGCCATGGATAAAGGCCTGATTCACCAGGTGAGGGTGACAAGTATGAGCACTGTTGCCAGGTGAGGTTGACATGTGTGAACAGGTTGCTACGAGGTGAGATGGCATGTATGAACACACCGTTACCAGGCGAGGTTGACATGTATCAACATATTGCCACCAGGTGAGATGACGCGTGAAATACATTAGTGCCAGACAGTGCCACAATACAGTGGCCAAAAGGGGAGATGTATATTATATATACAATTGTGATTATATGTGATGTATTATATAGAACGACAACTTAGCTTTGCGCGAGGTTGAGTGGACAGGAGGAAGGAGGAGGGAAAGATAAAGAAATGTGATGTTGATCTGTTACTGTACAGTTAGTGATTCATAAATAAACACTGAACAACAACAGCAACTATAGTAATGGTGATGATGATAGTGATGATGGATTATGGTGATGATAATGATGATGATGATATGCTGAAATACAAGTAAGGTTTAGAAATATGGCATTGCTGTTTCTCTCTCTCTCTCTCTCTCTCTCTCTCTCTCTCTCTCTCTCTCTCTCTCTCTCTCTCTCTCTTCACACATTATGTTCGTAAGAATGAAAAATGATACTCTCTCTCTCTCTCTCTCTCTCTCTCTCTCTCTCTCTCTCTCTCTCTCTCTCTCTCTCTCTTTCTTTCTCTCACTCACTTCACACAGTAAGTACGTGAGAATGAAAAACGATACTCTCTCTCTCTGTCTCTGTCTCTCTGTCTCTCTCTCTCATTCTCTTCCCCCCCCTCTCTCTCTCTCTCTCTCTCTCTCTCTCTCTCTCTTCTTGTCACATTTTTTAACTTGACTTCATTGTTGATTCGTTCCTCTCCGTTCCCCTCTCTCTCTCTCTCTGATTCTCTCTCTCTCTCTCTCTCTCTGATTTGACTTCATTGTCCCAGCCCTGTTATCTCTCCTCTCTTACGGTCGGCTTGGCTATAAGTAACTTGATTACTTCTTATATCGAAGCCCTGTTATGGCCCTTTCTCTCTGGCTCTACCTTATATCTCTCTCTCTCTCTCTCTCTCTCTCTCTCTCTCTCTCTCTCTCTCTCTCCCCTCCTACCTCCCTCCCTTCCTTATTCTCTCAAACCTGTGTGAAACTAAATTCCTGTGTTTCCGTAGGAATGTACGCATGAGAATATCTGTACACGCAAGCTTGTATGTATTTGTGTACGTGTGTGTGTGTGTGTGTGTGTGTGTGTGTGTGTGTGTGTGTGTGTGTGTGTGTAATGGTAACAGGTTCTGTGGACCAGCCAGCACGGTCGACATCCCCACCGTCGGCCAACCACCCAAGGTGCTGAGGACCTTTGGAGAAGCTGTGACCGAAACCGCCCTGCGCTTCTCCTCCCTTGTCCTCACGCCGGACCAGGTGAGGCTGCTGAGCATGCAACCAGAGCCCAGTTACATGTATCTGCAGGGTCCTCCAGGCTGCGGGCGAGGAACAGTGCTGCTCTTGAAGGCCTTGCAATCAGCAATGCAAGGAGGGACGATAATCATTGTCGGTAACCCTGCCAACCCAGCAAAGGCCATCTTGATGAACGAACAACTGTGCAGAATGTTGGGGGCGGCAGGGGCAGCTCCTGCTGGTAGCGTCCATCGACATAACTGGAACATGGATGACGTCAGCGAGGACGTTTCTGTTCTGGCGCAGCTGCTCGGGACTGGCACTGATCCGAAAGCCTTCATCCTTCTCGTTGGGGCTCCTGAAGACAGGTCAGTTTTTGAGTCCAGTCATTGTTCGATGTCTTGATAGGCATACGCACCAGGCTGTGCGTGTGTGTCTGTGATGTATTTCCTGTTGATGTAAAGAAATGGGAAAATGTTAATTCGTTTGTACATTCAGGTATTCACTTATTCAGTTTAGTCGAGAGTGGCATATCTTTTTCAAAGTGGTAATAAACATTACTTGACGATCAAGTGATAAAGTCAATGTTCTCATTGCTGCAGATGGCTCGGG
>JADBJO010003747.1:145000-157500 GCA_016801955.1 Conus betulinus
GGTCAATTTACTCAACTTTGAAGCACCTTGTTCGAAAATGACTGCTATATTCCTTGTTGATTACAGAAAATGTTATCGTTCAAAAGATTGTAGACCTGTAATTCTGCGTTAATCAGAAATGTGAAGGCATTCTTGTTAAAGAGTGTACATCTATTGATCAGTATTTTCACACAGATTTGAAGCCCATGTTGTTGTAGAAGAAAGAGATCTTGTATATATATTAAAATGTAGCCCGTGTTGTTGTAGAAAAATGAAATCTTGTATGTATCTCCAAATAGAATAGAGAGCTGTAAACCACCTTCCCCCTGCTGTTATTGATAAGTAAACTGATGATGTGGATGTCGTTTTCACAGACGGTACTGGTAGAGATACAAGCATAAACGCAGCAGTTGTGTTGAATACCTTCAGAAGCATTGACAGATCATCTTCTTGCGAAACGGTGAGAAGACTTGCAATGTCCACCATCTTTCTGCAAACCCCTCGAACCCCCACCACCACCCCCTTCCTCCATCCAATTTACACCCCTCCCCCCCCCTCCCCCTCCCCTCGCCCACTTCCCGTCACAAGCTCAGCCCTGCATAAGATCAGTTTGGAGAAAAAGGATATCTTCGCTGGACTTATGCGGTCTGAATTACACTGTGCGGAGACGTGGCCGAAATTGTGTAGAGTTCACTCTGACATCCACTCACTGGACACAAACCTTATGAAACCTACTGTCCAGAGAAGTAGCAACAAAAATGTGCTTTGAATGGGTTTTGCTCTATAACCCACTTATATGCTTTCAAGGAATTACTTTCGGGGTTTTCAGCTACAGCCGATTTATATGCTTTCAAAGAATGTACTTTGAGTGGGTTTTCCCCTATTACCGGCTTGTATGCTTTCAAAGAATACTTTGTGGTTTTCCTCTACAACTGGCTTGTATGCTTTCAAAGAATGTACTTTGAGTGGGTTTTCCCCTGTCACTGGTGTATATGCTTTCAACGCCTGCCCAGTCCATAGAGATAATTGTAATCCAAAACGTGACTGATGTGCTCAGAAACATATCTGAGAAATGACATATTAATCCGTGTGCAAGTCTAAAAAACCAGTTTTTGTTTCCCCTAAGCAACCTCTCCCTTTTGGTCTTTGCTTGTCTGGATTGGTGGCCAGGGTGTTTGTCATTTCGGATCAGGCCGACACTTCAAAGACCACATGGCAATAAGAACATTTTACATGGAAAACCTCGATGGAAATTAGAGATTTGTACTTCTGAAAGATCCCATAGTAATAGGAGAATTGTACCATTGAAAGATCCCATAGTAACAGGAGAATTGTACAGCTGAAAGATCCTGTAGTAATAGGAGAATTGAAAGACCCCATGGTAATTTGAGAATAGTATTCCTGAAAGACCCCCATGGCACTAAGAGGACTGTACAACTGAAAGACACCAATGCTCTAAGAGATTGTGTACATGAAAGACCCCATGGCAATCAGATATTGTACACCTTAACGACTCCATCGCAAAGAGAGAATTGTATACAGGAAAGACCCATAGCAATAAGAGGATTAGACACCTTAAAGACCCAATGGCAATGAGAGACGTGTGCACATGAAAGACCCCACGGCAACAAGGGAATTGCATACCTGAAAGGCCTGATGGTAATTAGAGAATTGTACACCTGCAAGACCGCATGGAAATTGAAGAATTGTACACAGGAAAAACCCCATGGCAATATAAGAAAATTGTACCCCTCAGGGCGCCCATGGCAATACGAGAATTGTACACCTTAAAGACCTCCTGGCAATAAGAGAATTGCACACATTAAAGACCCGAAGACAATAAGAGAATTAAACACAGGAAAGGAGCTCATGGCTTTAAGAGAACTGTTCATCTTAAGACCTCTTAGCAATAAGACAATTGTATGAAAGACAGATTGCTGCCTGTCGTCATGTGTTTTGCACTGGGAGATGAATGGGAGTCAGGCTGGAAGAACATCTGTTCTACCCACTTACAGTACAGCCGCATTGTGTGATGCAAAGCCATCCCAGAGAAATACAGACTAAGCATTGTGTTTTATGTTTCAGTCGGTACACAGTGCAACACTTTTTTTTCAATAAGTTTGGATGTTGACTTTCTGGTAATGTGCTTGTGATGTTGCCTTGCATTCTCAATAAACCAGAGTGCGGAATCGTAAGCATCCGAGGTGGCTGTTTCTTGTCGATACACTGGAGTGTTGTAAAAGAAAGGAGCGTTGTCCAAACATGGGGGTGAATGAGCAAACGTGAGAGAGTGTGTACAGAGACATACCTAGGATACAGGCAAACTGTCTCAGTTTCTGATGATTTTGTAGCTCATTCGAAGGCTAGCACACAAGTACAAGAATGAACATGCACGCGTGGGTCATTGATTTTGACATGAACAGATATTCCTGAAATTATCCGACATGCCCTTTATTGTTAGTATTACTATATTGGGTATTTGTATAGCGCCTATCCTCGGTCACAAACCAAGCTCTAAGCGCTTTACAATAAACACACTCACTCAACGGGCTGCCTACCTAGGTAGAGCCGGCCGAAGAGCAGCCTACTGGCGCTCATTCAGTCGTTTCCCGTACCGTTTCAAATATCAGTCACTCATGTTGATTTATCTCATTTATTCTTCCAGTTTCTCACATAGGATGCATGCGATGTTTATACGTGTCCGCCATTTCCACTGGTACACGATGGCACACGATAACAGTAAGTGACACTTTTTGTGGCTTGGTAAGAAATACCAGGCGGCTATCTTTAATCTACATCAATTTTGCCAGGGCAGCAGGGAATCCCCCGCTCTTTTCGATTTTCAACTGCCGTGGGTTTTTAACGTGTGCAGGGGCCAGGAAGGCACACGGGTCTGACTCGCATATAGTCCCCATCCGATGGATTTGACGTTCAGTCGATTTGTCATTCCAACTGGGAAAGAAAGAAAGGGCGAGAAAGGCAGGGCTCGAACCCACGCATTTCTCACACGTTGGATTGAACGTCTTAACCACTCTGCCACCTTTCCTTTTGCTGTTGCCATTATCATGTGCTGAAGTGTTATATTCTACAAATTTGCACGATTTGAACAAATTGTATGGAGAATAATATAAACCAACCAAAAAAGTGTTGACTTTTTAAAATGTTACTCGTGTCTCCATTCTTTAATTTCCATTTCACTTTGATAGAACAAATGCGCACAAATAACAAAAATTGTGTGTTTGAAATAAAGGAATGCGATATGCTTTTTTCTCTGAATTGAAAAAATATCATGTATACAATCAAATGAAATATAAACGATTACAAATGTAATGGTAAATAAAAAAAAGTTTTTCTTAAAGTTTCAAGTCAAAAGAATTCTGAAATTCGCTACACAAAATGTTTTCTGTGCTTAGATGACAGTGTACTAAATATTACGATAAGTTTAAACATTGAAAGGGTTAGAAAGTTTATACAGTGAAAGGGTTAGATAGCCTTTTAAGATAACAAAAGAAGACAGGAATGTCTGTGAGTAAAACGAGTGACAATTACTAACAACAGTGACAAAGATAAATGAAAGACACACTGATTAACTCAATGACATTTTTAAATCACAATAGGGAAAACAGTCAATCTGATCTGAGGCACATGTGCTTGGTATGAACGACCAGGCACAAGAAAGAAAAGGGGAGACGTCTAAATGAAAAAACTAAAACAGATTTTTGGCTGTAGATCTGTAAACAATGCAAATGTCCTTGAGGATGCTTAGAAGATTTTAAAATAGAAAAAAAATAATAATAATAACAAAAACACAAATCTACGTGTCGGTTATAAACCGTCTTCAGGACTTGTGACATAAATCTTGTCACAAGTCCAGAAGATAATCTATGAACGAAACGTAGATTTTTGTTCTGTATGTGTTTTTTTTTTTTCTATTTTAAGATCTTCTAAGCATCCTCAAAGACATTTTGCCTTGAAATATCTAAACTCAACTTACAGATGGGCGTAGGTTATAACGAGCGACACATTACTCCCCTTAGAGCGTAGTCTGTAAGTGAGGAATGGTTCTTTGACTCGCATGTGTAACAAAGAAGAGTCTATGTAATAGTACCGCTTTGGGTTCTCTCTCTCTCTCTCTCTCTCTCTCTCTCTCTCTCTCTCTCTGTTAGTATCCATGTTAAACGTCATATTGGCATTGCCACAGCAAGTACATGCATAAGCACAATCAAACTTGGCAAAGCTTTGAGTATTGTTAAGATCTTTGCAGTTATCACTTGAGTGAAGGTGCCCTTGAATTGTAATTTTCTTTCTAACAACAATTATAAATTGTACTTAAAAAAAGTAATGATCATTCACAACAATAACTGAACACGCTGATAAAAAAAAACATGCTCAAAGATTTTAGATACAAACACTGTTACAAATAACAAGTTCCATGTTGCCAACAGCAAACCATTTAGTGCCTTTTCCACCACGCAGAAGCTGAGATATGAATCAATGTACCACTGAATTTAGAACTCAGCAAGGCCACATAATCACAGTAAAGCTTCTTGTATGTATTGTCATACTACCATGTCACACTGGGTCTGCGTGTTTTCAATATGTTAGTAACCTCCTGGTTAAAAAAAAAAAAAAAAAAAAAGAAAGAAGGAAGGAAAGAAAAGTAAAAGGGAGAGAAAGAAACTATTCCCACTCAATCAGACAGGAAAAGATTTCTGAGATGAACCTTTTTTTTTTAATTGTACTCCCAGTTCTTATAGAACAGGGAGTACTTTAGAATGGGAACGAAGAAATGCTGTCCGTGTGTCTGTCTGTGTGTCTGTCTGTCTGTCTGTCTGTCTGTGGTCAAAATGTGTTCCACTACTAGGCCGATCTTTCTCAAAAAGTTTTAGGTATGTTCATATGGGCCATGGATGATGCCCAATGTTCTAGTTTACCGCTATAGCCGTTACTAACGGCTGTAACGGCCTGTAACGCTTTTCTTCTTTATGGAATATCTCAGAAAGTACTTGGCCGATCTTTGTAAAAATGAGCAGGTACGTTCATTATGGGTCACGGATGATGCCCAATGTTTTAGTTTACCTCGTTACACGAACCGGGACAACGACGATCGCCAAAATAAGTGCTAGAAATACTAGCCCACCGATAGCCTCACACGGCAAGTGTAACAAAGGTTTAGCGCAAGCCACAAGTGAATGAGTCAAGAATGCGAACACAAGCAAACTGTACACAAAGGCAAAGTACAGGCGAGAAAGAGCACAAGACTTATCTTGTTTGGGCGACAGGAATTTTTTCGTGGAGCAGAGAGTGCGTCTTCACTGCTAGCGTGTTACTCGAAAAAGGAAGTGCTTTTACGCTTGCCTGACATACGTCGAAAAGGGGAGTGTTTTTTTGCGCATGCCTGACATGCGTTAAGACTTTTGTCTTGCCGGAAAAACCGGAATAATCGCGCTCCGCCACAAATTCCCTTATGTCCCATAAGAACTTTTTCTTGTTTATGGAATATCTCAGAAAGTACTTGGCCGATCTTTCTGAAAATTTGTAGGTATGTTCATTGTGGGTCACAAATAATGCCGGATGTTTTAGTTTACCGTTATAGCCGTTACTAACGGCTGTAACGGCCTGTAACGGTTTTTCTTCTTTACGGAATATCTCAGAAAATACTAGGCCGACCTTTATGAAAACTAGCAGGTATGTTTATTATGGGTCACAGATGATGCATGATGTTTTAGTTTACCCCGTTATAGCCAACGGCTGTAACGGTTTTTCTTCTTAATGGAATATCTCAGAAAGTACTCGGCCGATCTTTCTGTAAATCTGTATGCGTGTTCATTAATGGTCACGGATGATGCCCGATGTTTTCATTTACCCTGTTATAGCCGTTACTAAGGCTGTAACGGCCTGTAACGGTTTTCCTTCTTTTGGTATATCTCAGAAAGTACGTGGCGATCTTTCTGAAGATTTGTAGATGCGTTCATTATGGGTCACGGATGATGCCCGATGTTTAGTTTTCCTCATTATAGCCGTTACTAACGGCTGTAACGGCCTTAACGGTTTTTCTTCTTTATGGAATATCTCAGAAAATACTTGGCCGATCTTTGTGAAAATTAGCAGGTATATTCATTATGGGTCACGGTTGATGCGTGATGTTTTAGTTTGCCCCGTTATAGCCGTTACTATCGTTTTTTTCTTCTTTATGGAATATCTCAGAAAATAGTTGGCCGATCTTTGTGAAAAAAGTAGTAAGTATGTTCATTATGGGTCACAAATAATGCCCAATGTTTTAGTTTACCGTTGTAGCCGTTACTAACGGCTGTAACGGCCCCGTTATAGCCGTTACTAACGGTTTTTCTTCTTTATGGAATATCTCAGAAAATAGTTGGCCGATCTTTGTGAAAATTAGTAAGTATGTTCATTATGGGTCACGAATAATGCCCGATGTTTTAGTTTACCGTTGTAGCCGTTACTAACGGCTGTAACGGTATGTTCACTATGGCTTATGGATGTGCCCGATGTTTTTAGTTTACCGTTATATCCGTTATAGCCTATATCGGCTCATAATGGTTTTTCTTCTTTATGGAATGTCTCAGAAAGTACATGGCCGATCTTCTGAAAATTGTAGGTATGTTCATTATGGGTCACGGATCATGCCCGATGTTTAATTTACCGTTGTGGCCGTTACTAACGGCTATAACGACCCATAACGGTTTTTGTTTTTTTAAGGAATATCTCAGAAATGGCTGATCTTTCTGAAAATTTGTAGGTATATTCATTATGGGTCACAGAGTTTGCCGATATTTAAATTTTCCGTTATAGACGTTATTAACGGCCCATAATGGTTTTCTTCTTGATGGAAAATCTCAAAAAGTTCTTGGCCGATCTTTCTGAAAATGTGTAAGTATGTTCATTATAGGTCACAGATGATGGCCGATGTTTACCAGAATAGCCATTACTAACGGTTATACCAGCCAAAGACGTTTTTTACTCTTTATGGAATAATCACGCGTATTCAGGATAAAACTGGGAGTACGTTTGTATGCTTTGCATCTTGTTTTTCGCTGTTCCGTTCTGCTTTCTACCTTGCTCGCGTTTCGTGATGTACCTCCTTGGTTTCCACGGAGAAGGCAATCATAAGACGGGCTTAACTCACATAAGAGTTGGCAATGGTAATGAAGGTGTTCACTCTCCGTGGAAACGAAGGCAGTTAACTGCCGTCGAAAACACGCAACATCATGTCTCGTGCAGGCTTTTAAACCGTTTGTTTAGGTGGCAGTGGGTACCCAGAAATCTCATAGGTAAGCTTGCAGTCGGTAGAAACCATATGCTTTTACATAAATAGGTATTCTACCCCCCCCCCCCCCCCCCCCCCCCCCCCCCCCCCCAAAAAAAAAATTGCTTGCTAACGCTACAAAATTCTTTTCTGAATGGATTTAAGTGTGTGTGTGTGTGTGTGTGTGTGTGTGTGTGTGTGTGTGTGTGCGTGTGCGTGCGCGTGTATGTGCGTGTGTGCGTTCGTGCGTGCGTGCGTGCGTGTGTGTGTGCGTGCATGCGTGCGTGCGTGCGTGCTGTGCGTACGTGCATCCTTGTGCGCGTGTGCGTGTGTGCGTGCTTGTGTGCGTGCGTGCGTGAGATTTAACGCTCTTATCACTGTTTCTTTTGAAGGAGGCATTGCAGTCATCGATACTGTTAAGTAAACTGAGAGAGAGAGAGAGAGAGAGAGAGAGAGAGAGAGAGAGAGAGAGAGAGAGAGAGAGAGAGAGAGAGACTGAGAGAGAGAAAGAGAGAGAGAAAGAAAAAAGAAAGAGAGAGAAAGACAGGGGGTGAGAGACAGACAGTCAGAGAGAGAGAGAGAGAGAGTGAAAGAGAGAGAGAGGGGGGGAGAGAGAGAGAGAGAATCCGGTATTTGGACATTGATGGGAATGTCCTTTTTGAGGAATTTGATTTTTTGGGAAAAAACAAACTGATTGTGACACATTTAGGTCATAACTTTAGATAGAATGATGCCGCTGTCTGGCAGGAGGATTGTCGAAACCAGTCATCTGGCAGATTGAAAGACTTCCTCATCTTCGCGCATCATCTCCCTTCCTCCTCCTTTCCCCCCCCCCCCCCCCCCCCTCCCCTTTTCACTTTCCCCAAAAGCTGCAGAACACGTATATAGCCAAATGGTTTGAGATCCAGTCACAAGAATATCCATGTGCTGTCTCTCTCTCTCTCTCTCTCTCTCTCTCTCTCTCTCTCTCTCTCTCTCTCTCTCTCTCACACACACACACACACACACACACACACACACACACACACACACACACACACACACACACACACACACACACACACACACACACACATACACACACACATACACAACGCGCGCACGTGCGCGCAAGCACGCACGTATGCACGCACGCCTGCGCGCGCACAATCGCACACGCACACACACACACACACACACACACACACACACACACACACACACACACACACACATGCACGCACGCACGCACGCACGCACGCACGCACGCGCTCACGCCCACAAACTATCTCTCTGTCTCACATGCAAACAGAGTGATAGAGAGGAGAAGGAAAGCGAGAGAGACAGACAGACAGACAGACAGACAGACAGACAGGCAGGCAGGCAAGAAGACAGACAGACAGAGAAGAGACAGAGACAGAGACAGAGACAGAAACAGAAACAGACACAAACAGTAGGAGTAAGAGGAGGGAGATATTTTTTTCGTCAGACCTGTTTTAGTTCTTGTTGCTGCAATTGTTTTCCCTGATGAGAATGAATACAGAAAAAAAAATAGAGAGATGGAGAGTAAGTAAGTGTGTGTGTGTGTGTGTGTGTGTGTGTGTGTGTGTGTGTGTGTGTGTGTGTGTGTGTGTGTGTGTGTGTGTGTGTGTGTGTGTGTGTGTGTGTGTGTGTGTGTGTGTGTGTGTGTTGTTGTGTGTTGTGTGTGTGTGTGTGTGTGTGTGTGTGTGTGTGTGTGTGTGTGTGTGTGTGTGTGTGTGTGTGTTGTGTGTGTGTGTGTGTGTGTGTGTGTGTGTGTGTGTGTGTGTGTGTGTGTGTGTGTGTGTGTGTGTGTGTGTGTGTGTGTGTGTGTGTGTGTGTGTGTGTGTGTGTGTGTGTGTGTTTCCTGCCAAAGAGGACGGGCGAGTTAGGGCACGTTTTTATATCAACGCCATGGTATGTTTCAGGTCCACGCCCCCACTTCACTAACTACAGAATGTTTTGAGAACAGGATGAAGAGCACTTCTGTCTCAATTCGAGAATCGCTTGCCCCCCCGCCCTTCCCCCCCCCCCCCCCCTCCAATTCCCCTCCCGCCTCCCCATGGCTGGTCAAAATCAGGTGCAATGTGCTTTAGTTGGTACGTTTTGTCACACAGGACACTCTGAAGATTTGAAAGAAGAGAGAGAGGGGGTGGGGGACGGGAGGGGAGGGGGGTTAAGGGGTAATTTTGGAACTAAGGTGGAGATAAGTCTGGATTGACTCGCTGGAGGTTTGAGTTTGGGCACACACACGCACGCACGTACACACGTACACACACACACACACACACACACACACACACACACACACACACACACACACACACACACACACACACACACAGAGTTCTTTTTATTTTCTTTTTCCTTTTTGTTCTTTTTAGGGGGAGGGGGGAGCTTTTAGTTTGTTTGTTTGATTTTTGTTTACGCGTGTATATGGGGAGAGGCGGACGACAAAGGGATAATCAAGGGGGGGGGGAGAGAGAGAGAGGAGGGGAGGACTGTTCACATTTTTTGGTGACTCTTTCAATTATTCTGATGCTCATTTGTCATAACTGAAATACGCATTTTGACTCCCTCGGTCTCCTATAATCTCTAAGGACCGGATGAATAATGGCTTGTGTGGAAGTGCAACGGGCGACGGTCTTGTTTCCTTCTTTCGTTTGGTTTTCTTTTCTTTTTTCATATCTTTCGTTCTTGCTTGCTTGCTTGCTTTTTTTTTATTCCCCTCGCTCACCCACCTACACCCTTCTTTATTCATAACATTGTTACTATTGAATCTTCACTAAAGAGATTATATTTTCAACTTGTTTATTAGTTAGTATGTTCGTTTGTTTGTTTTTTTTTGTTTTGTTTAGATCGTTTTCAAAAAGATTATTAGGTAACGAACGGCTAGATTTAATCAAACTAGGTTTAAAAAAGAGAAATGTGATATGAAATCGAAGCCGTTAAACTTTCATACAGATCCCAAACAAACGTGCAATATCCAGGACTACTTTCTCTCCTTCCTTTGCGGATCCAAATTCAAGTGTAGATCCTGGATTTGTCTTTCGGATATCCGGCTCACAATGTAGATCCAGGCAATTTCTTTTTCTTTCTTTCTTTCTTTTCTTTCTTTCTTTCTTTCTTTCTTTTTCTTGCTTGCTTGCTTGCTTGCTTGCTTGCTTGCTTGCATTCTTGCTTTCATTCATTCATTTCTTTCTGTCTTTTATTTTCTTTCTGTCTTTCTTTTATTCTATCTGTCTTCTGTCTGTTGTTTTGGTTATCAGTCCTTGTCCATTTTGTGTTCTTTCTTTCTTGCTTTCTATCTTTCTTTCTGTTCTTGTTCGTTTTGTGTCTCTCTGTCTGTCTGTCTGTCTGTCTGTCTGTCTGTCTGTCTGTCTGTCTGCCTGCCTGCCTGTCTGTCTGTCTGTCTGTCTGTCTGTTCCAGTCTTTTCTGTTTGTTTTTTTTTTTCCTTTTTTTTTTTCGTTCTTTCTTACTTCTTTCTGTCCTTCTTTTTTTCCTTTCTTTCTTTCATTCTTGCTTGCTTTCTTTTCTTCACTTTTTTCTTTCTTGTTTTTTATCTATTCATTTATGTTCGTGTTAGTCGCTTACGTGTTCTTTCTTTATTTCTTTCTGTTTTTTCTTTTTCTTTTTTTCTTTCCTTCCGCGTTTGTCATTTTTGTTCCTTCCTTCTTTTTCTTTTAGTCTTGTTTTTATTTCTTTCTTTCTTTCTTTCATTATTTTCTTCCTTCCTTTTTTTTTTTTTTTTCCTTCCTTCCTTCCTTCCTTTTTTTTTTTCTTTGTTTTTTTTTGTTTAATGCTTTCTGAATTTCTTAATTCTTTATTCTTTCCTTTTTTTCTTTCTGTCCTTGTCCTTTTTGTGTCCTTAATTTCGTCTCTTTTTTTTCCTTCTTTCCTTTTTTTTCTTTTTTTTTTTTTTTTTTTTTCCCTTTTTTTTCGTTTTTTCGTGCTTTTTCTTTCTTTCAGTTTTTAATTCTATGTTTTTTTTTGTGACAGTAGATAGTCAAATATAACGAAGGAAAAAAAAGGTGTGTTTCGGACCCTTTGTCAAAAATGTGTATCAAAAGCAGAATTGCCGTTAGTATCAACAACAATGGTTGTAACATTACAAAGAATGCGAAGGCGTGGTGGAGAGAAGAGGAGGTACAAAATGAAGGAAGGAAGGGGGAAAGAGACAGTGGGGGACAAGCCACTTGTGAAAAGAGGAAGATCTGTTGTTGTTGTTGGTGGTGGTGGTGGTGGTGGTGGCGTTTAACATAACCTGTCAATCAACATATGAAGCACTCTTTCACTCGTAGTGAATTCATACTTCCTGACGAAAAGCTTTCAGTAAGACGTGAAAGCTTGGCAAATTTCAGTTCTTGGCGGAAAATGTGTTTTCAAAGTCTCTGTGGTCGGTCCCTTTTGTTCTTGATACTCATCTATCATAATTCAAAGAAAGCAAACCAGACTCCTTCGGCTATCTTATGATTCTACGGGTCAGGACGAATAATGGCCTGTTCTGAGGAGCAGCTAGCAAGTCTTCGTTTCTTTCTTTCTATCTTTGACTTTCTTTCCTTCTTAATGCTTGCCTTCTTTCCGTGTCTTTCCCTTTCTCACTTCATCTTTTCTTATCTACCTGTTCTTATCTTTCTTTTTTGTGCTCCCAAATCTTTAAGAACAGGGAGTACTTTACAACGGGAACGAAGAAATGCTGTGTTCTGTGTGTTGTCTGTGTGTCTGTCTGTCCGAGGTCAAAATGTGTTCCACTAGCTCCAGACAAAATTTCTGGGCCGATCTTTCTGAGGGTTTGTTGGCATTTCATTATGGGTCACGGATGATGCCCGATGTTTCATTTTACCGATATAGCCGTTACTAACGGCTATACGGCCCATAACGGGTTTTTTTCTTCTTTATGGAATATCTCAGAGAGTACTTGGCCGATCTTTCTAAAACAAATTGTAGGTATGTTCATTATGGCTCACGGATGATGCCCGGTGTTTACAAGAATAACTGTTACTGACGGCTATAACGGCCCAAAACGATTTTTACTCTTTATGGAATATCTCACGCGTATTCAAGATAAACTGGAAGTACGTTTTATATGCTTTGCATCTTGTTTTTCTTTCTATCGTTCATTTTCTTTTCTTTTTGATATTTCCCTTCTTTTCTTGTCTATGCCTTTCTCACTTCTCTTTCTTTTCACTGCTGAACTATATGCAATCGTTATGGCCTTATCTTGGATATCTGACCTTAATGTGGCAATTTACAGCA
>JADBJO010003747.1:177500-180000 GCA_016801955.1 Conus betulinus
TTTGTCATTGCTAAGCTGAAATATGCGATGAGATTTAAAGACAAGAGAGAGAGAGAGAGAGAGAGAGAGAGAGAGAGAGAGAGAGAGAGAGAGAGAGAGACAGACAGACAGACAGACAGACAGGCAGTCACACAGACAGACAGACAGACAGAAAAGCCAACCGACAGACAGACAGATAGAGAGAAGACAGAGAGTGAGGGAGACAGAGACAGAGACAGACAGACACAAAGAGACAGAGAGAGACAGTGACAGAGAAAGTGACAGAGAAGAGAGAGAGACGGAGTGGCAGACAGAGAGAGACCATGACAGACATGAAGAGACACAGTCCGAGAGACAGAGACAGACAGAGAGGGACGGAGACAGACAGACAGACAGACAGATACAGATGACAGACAGACTGGGACACAGACAGAGACACACAGACAGAGTGAAAAGGTGAGTGAGTAAACGGGTGAATAAGCGAGTTTGTGACTGAGTCAGTGAGTTAGCGAGCGCGTAAGTAGCTACACGAGTGCCCGGGAGTCCGAATGATAGGACTGAATTGGATAGCAGTGTGTGTGGTGTCCCAGTGGATGAAATGAATATAGTATGACTTTCTGTGGGCTTGCTGATGTTGGAATGAACACGACAGGACCCTCAGTGGCCTCACTCACAACATATAGCATACATATGATAGAACTTTCTGTGGAGATCTTTGTGGGTGCTATACATACAAATAAAAAACCCGTCTGTAGGAGTCGTACGAATGAAATAAATACAGTTGGAGTTTATCTGGGGTTAAGAATGGATGCACTGAATAGCATAACACTAACTGTGGGAGTCACCTGGAATAAATGAATATGGTAGGATTGTGAGTGGGGCTCACAATGGATACAGTGAATGTAACACGACTTTCTGAAGGGTTCACCGTGGATGAATGTGAGCACTTTATGTTGGGGACACTCTGGCTGACATGAAAAGGAAAGGACGTTATGTAGGGGTCACTGTAGATAGTATGAATAGGTTATGACTTTATCTGTCTATTTCTCTATGTGTGTGTGTGTGTGTGTGTGTGTGTGTGTGTGTGTGTGTGTGTGTGTGTGTGTGTGTGTGTGTATGCGTGCGTACATGCGTGCGCGCGCGTATGTGTGCGTGCGTGCGTGCGTGCGTGAATGCACACGTGCGAGCATGCTTGCGCGCGCATGTGTGTGTGTGTTTGTCTATGTGTGTGTGTGTGTGTGTCTGTATGTGTCTGTGCGTGTGTGTGTGCATCAAGAGACAATAACAATGAAAAACAAACAGAATGATTAGTAAAGAAAGACAGACAGACAGACAAATTGACAGAAAGGAACAAACAAATAAATGCGAAGAGAACAAAAAAAAAACTTGCATAAGCCTTCTCATGAATGTTCTTCATGACAGAAAGTTCTGATGGAGCCGAATGCTTCTTTTAGCTCCTGGTAACAGCTCCCCAGAAAGGTATCATATCAATATACAGTTCACCTCCAGCACTCATACATTCAGCCCCCCCCCCTCTCTCTCTCTCTCTCTCTCTCTCTCTCTCTCTCTCTCTCTCTCACTCATATTACTGATGACAAATAGTAACAGCAGCATACTGAAGAATCTATGCTTGCTTCTGTACAAAGCCTTTAAAAGGTGTGCTGGTGCCGTTAAAGAATCTCAGTGCTGATAACGAAGCATGTGCCTTCGATACTCTCTCATTACAGACGCTAAAACTGATTTCTCAGTGTTTTGAGGTGTCTCATTTGTTCATTGTCAATGTGTCAAATGTGGTGTTTGGATTTCCCCCCCCCCCCCCACCCCCACCCCCAGTATCCCTCCCCACACCAGAAGGGGCCGTGGCCCATGCTGATTCAAATCATCAATCATTCTCTCTCTCTCTCTCTCTCTCTCTCTCTCTCTCTCTCTCTCTCTCTGACGCACACACAGACACACACACACACACACACGCGCGCGCGCGCACATAATCTGATTGAAAGAGAGGTAGAGAAAGAGGGGGCGCGAGAAAAAGTGTGTGTGTGCGTGTGTGTGCGTACGTGCGTGCGTGCGTACGCGTGCATGAATGTGTGCGTGAGTGCGTGCGCGCGCGCGCCCGTGTATGTGTGTGTGTGTGTGTGTGCGCGCGCGCGCGCGCGCGCGCGCGCGCATGCGTTCATAAGTGTGCACTTGAGCGCTTGCGTGCGTTTGTGTGTGCATGTGTATCTGTGTGTGTGTGTGAGCGTATGCGCACATGCAGGTGCGCGCGCGGGTGTTTGTCTATATGTGTGTATGTGTGTGTGCGCGCGCGCGCGCGCGTGTGTGTGTGTGTGTGTGTGTGTGTGTGTGTGTGTGTGTGTGTGTGTGTGTGTGTGTGTGTCTGTGTGTCTGTGTGTGCTCCTCTCCTCTAACACCCCAAAGTGACGGATTTTTTACCCCTGGGGAAATCATCTAAACGTCACACTGAAACTAATTATCAGGAAAACGAAATCATGACTGTGTCAGGCACGTCAGAAATCGTCCG
>JADBJO010003747.1:185000-195000 GCA_016801955.1 Conus betulinus
ACAGAATTGAATCCGAACACATCCCTTAGAACTGAATCTTACTTCCCTGTGTTATAACGACAACGCTTCTCAAGTAATCAACAGGCGCTTTACATTTGAAAAATTTGTATAGTATGAAGGTAATATGGATTTGTTTAAAAGTGTAATTCTTTACGATGAAATGCAAGTGCGTATGCAAGAGGCAGTATGGCTGGTTGATATTAATGTCGAGGAAGCGTTAAACATTTTCAACTGTTGTTGTGTAAAAGAGGCCGCAGAATGTATGAAGAAAGAGATTAGCATCGGAAAATATCAAAAAAAGAAGATGACTGGTATGATATGGAATGCCGAACTAACAAAAGTAATGCTCGTAATTTATTACAGAAATTTCGACGTTCTTTATCCGAGCCGTCACGTGAGTCCTACTGTAAAGCAAGGCGAGAATATAAACATCTGTTAAAGAGAAAGGAAAAAACAGTATAATGATGCTTTGTTGACAGAACTACTCCAATCTGTAAATAGTCAGAAAGAATTTTGGGATTGTGTGCATAAATTTCAGGAAAAAGAAAACAACCCGTAAATGATATAAGTCTTGAAACATGGTTTTATCATTTTAGAAATCTGCTTGAAGGAAATGATCGTTCTCATGACGATCTAGTTAATGAAACTCACGTAAATGACACTGATTCCGGTGATGACAATCTAAACCGTCCCATTTCTAAAGAAGAGTTTTTATTGGCTCTAAGAAAGATAAAACCTCGGAAAGCTGCCTGCCGACCCAGATGGAATTATAGGTGAAGTTATAAAAACTGCTCGCCGGTCAAACTTATTTTCTAGAGTTTTTGGTTAAATTCTTTAATTCCTTATTTAACCAAGGGATATATCCCAGATCTTGGTTGGGAATCCATTGTCATCCCATTGTTTAAAAAAGAGATGCAAACGACCCAAATAATTACAGAGGTATTTCATTGTGTAATGTGTGCAGTAAACTGTATAGTGCTGTCATAACATGAGATTACAGGAGTGGGTAGAAGAATATAATATTACGGGAGAATACCAAGCTGGTTCAAGAAAAACTATTCTACTGTTGATCACATGTTCACATTGATAGCATTTATACAAAAACAGTTTTGTTTAAATCGTAAATTATATGTTGCCTTTATTGATTTTGAGAAGGCTTTTGATTCGGTAAATAGAACTTTATTGTGGCCTGTATTGCTGAAAAATGGTCTTCATGGGAAACTTTATACATGTGTTATAAGTATTATGAATGTGTGAAGGCAAGAGTGCGATCTGGAGCAGGTTTGACAGAGTACATCAAATGTACTTCTGGTGTGAAACAGGGCGATGTCTGCAGTTCTGTCTTGTTTTCTTTATTTATTAATGAATTGACACAGGAATGATACGTCGTGGAAGGCACGGTACACATTTCATAAACGATGCTCGAGAAATTTTCATTCTCCTTTTAGCTGATGATGTGGTCTTGTTATCAGAAAAACAATGATAGGATTACAAACTCAGTTAATCACTTTACAAGGTGTCGCTGCTTCATTACAGTTAAAAGTCACCTGTCAAAAAGCAATATAATTGTATTTAGGAAGGGTGAGTATCTTGCAGCGCGAGAGAAAGATGGACATACAACGGATCTATAATGCCTGTTGTTAATGTATATAAGTATCTGGATATCTACTTCTCCAGACGTTTGAGTTTTGTCTTTGCTTGCAAGGATTTAGCAAGCAGAGCAAAATATCCATTATTGTGCATTATGAAAAAATTATCATTGCTAAAGAACATTCCCTTACTCTGTTTTTTGAAATTGTTTGATTGCCAGATTCAACGTATGTTACAGTATGGAGCTGAAATATGGGGCCTTGATGCTGCCGCTGTGCACTGTGAAAAAAATCATCTTTTTGCTTTAAGAAAATTTCTTGGTGTATCTTTGCAAACCCCGAACGATTTAGTATATGGTGAAACAGCAAGGCATCCTATAAGTTTGAATTCTGTTGTTAAATGTATCCGATACTGGTTAAAAATTGTTCAGATGCAGGAGCACAGATTACCGCTCAAAGCGTATAGAATGTTGCAAAACTTAGACAATACAGGTAAGAAAACTGGGTGACCAAGGTGAGGATAAAACTGTGTGAATATGGTTTCAGCTTTGTTTGGATGAACCAAGGTGTGAGTGATATGACTGTTTTTATTCGGGTATTTCGAGAAAGAGTGATTGATTGTAGTTGGCAAAATTGGAATTATCATGTGCAAAATAGCGATAGATTTGAATCATATAGAACGTTCATATATATATATATATATATATATATATATATATATATATATATATATATATATATATATCGATGAAGATGGACAAACAACTAAAGCGTATCATGACTAGATTCAGATTCGGTGTGTCTGATATTGCTACTCATCATTTTTGTTGTAGACAATTATGTGACAGAAATCTAATTTGTCCATTATGCCAAAATCCAAAAGAAGATGAAGTTCATTTTGTACTGACGTGTCCAAGATTAAGAGACCTCAGAGAGCAATTCCTACCACAAAAATATTTCAAGAATCCTTGTTTTTTCAAATTGGTCTTGTTAATGTCATCATCTAATCAACATACTATCAATTTGCTATTTACTTGTACAAAGCATTCCAGATGCGAAGTGTTTATGTTACACTCGTTTGTGTGGATTTGGGTGAGTGAGTGAGTGAGTGAATGTGTGTGTGTGTGTGTGTGTGTGTGTGTGTGTGTGTGTGTGTGTGTGTGTGTGTGCGCGCGCGCGCGCTTGTGAGTGTGTTTGTATGTGTGTGAAAGTGGGACAGCAACAGAGAGAGAGAGAGAGAGAGAGCAATTACAGCACAAACAACACATCATCATTAACAGCAATTAGAGCATTGTAATTTGTCACTAGCCCAGACGTCAGCTTCTGCTCATACTTCTGCCGTTTCCACCACTACTACTTCCTCCACAACCACGCCTACAACTACCAGCAGCGCAGCCACCAGCACCGTCACCACCACCACTACCGCCACAACAACAACAACAACAACAACTACTACTACTACTACTACTACTACTACTACTACTACTACTAGTTATTATTATTATTATCATTATGCTACTACTACTACTACTACTACTGCTGCTGCTGCTGCTGCTGCAGCTGCTGCTGTGACTACTACTGCTACTACTACTACTACTACTACTGCTACTACTACTACTACTACTACTACGACGACGACGACCACCACGACCACCACCACCACCACCACCACCACCACTACCACTACTACTACTACTACCACTACTACTACTACTAATACTGCTACTACTGCTGCTACTATTACTATACTGCTGCTGCTGCCACTGCTCCTTCTACTGTTGCCACTGCTGTTATAAAACTCATGTTAATTTCAATACGTAAAAGAGGTCCAAAAGCGGGAAATGAAGTGGTAACGGACACGTGTCCCATTCAGCAGGCCTTCCAAAGACAGTCCTGCAAGGAACAGTCAGAGGAAGCCGCAACAGAGGAAGACAAAGGAAGAGGTGGGAGGACAATATCCGAGAGTGGACTGAAATGAGCCTAGCAGAATCTCAGAGAGCGGTGGAGGACGGGGACAGATGGAGGAGAGTGGTGGCCAGAACATCAGGGGTGCTCCAACGACAACAGACGATGTCAAGGGACAGGTGAAGGTAAAGGTAAAAAAAAGGAATAAGATTACCAGAGAAACAGAAAATCTGTACCTGGAGAACAGTCTGATAAAACAGCGGCAAAACTCTCGACCACCCAGACTACAGAAGAGATGGTGGACACCACGCCTGGAACTGCTAGAAACGACAGAAAGGTGGGTGGATAGAGAAAGTGGTAGAAAGAAGAAGAATGGAGCCGTTGGTGGGAGAGGTGAGGGGTGAGGAGGGTGAGGAGGGGATATTTCAGAAATATAACACGAAAAGCGTTGAACGTCGGCCACAGAGTGCCAGAGTACCATACAGCTTTCTGTGGATATGAAACCTGGCTTCTTTCAGGCCGCAAGCATGCACAGAGATTCCCCACGCTGCATTGTGCTTTGGGATCAAGTGGAGGAGGGTTATTGAACGGATTGATAGAGGAAGGCGTTCTAGAACTGGTGCGCTAGAAGCAGCATGCAAGTTACGCCACTGGAGGAATTGAGTTGGAATGTTGTAGCGTGGATGACAAGAGAGTATACATTTGCGTTCCCTAGATGAAATTCTCTCAATGGGTGCAAAGAATGAAATGTAGAAATGCACGATGAAAGACAGAGAAGACGTGAAAGAAGTAAAATGGTAAAGAGACAGACAGACAGACAGACAGACAGAGACATAGAGACAGAGAGAGAGAGAGAGAGAGAGAGAGAGAGAGATGGGGAAAAGAGAGAAAGAGAGAAAGATACAGACAGACAGACAGAGAGAAACAGAGACAGAGAGACGGACAGAAAGAGAGATGGGGAAAGAGAGAAAGATACAGACAGACAGACAGACAGAAACAGAGACAATGACAATGATAATGACATTTTATTCTATTAGGGTCAAGCCCCCTTAGAAGGGACGTGTGTACACATAAAAGCAACAAAATAGAGAGAGAGAGAGAGAGAGAGAAACATGCACAGGTGACAGACAGACTGAGAGACAGGCAGAGATACAGATAAAGGGAAAAGTGTGTGAGCGAATGAGTGAGATGGTTTGAGATGAGTCAGTGAGTTAGTGAGAGCACAAGTGTTGTGGGGGGGGAGGGGAGGGTACACTATAGATGGAATGAATATGATAGGACTTTGTATGGGGGTCATTATGCATGCAATAAATACAATACTACAGGACTTTCTGTGAGAATCTCGAAGGGTGGAATGAATACGGTAGGGCTTTGTGTGGATGGCATTGTTGATGGAATGAAAATGTTAGGACTTTTTCTGTGTGTGTGTGTGTGTGTGTGTGTGTGTGTGTGTGTGTGTGTGTGTGTGTGTGTGTGTGCGTGTGTTTGTCTGTGTGTGTGTGTCTGTGTGTGTGTCTGTGTGTGTGTGTGCGTGCGTGCGTGCATGCGAGCGTGCGCGAGCGCGCGCTTGCACGCGCGCTTGTGTGTGTGTGTGTGTGTGTGTGTGTGTGTGTGTGTGTGTGTGTGTGTGTGTGTGTGCGTGCGTGCGTGCGTGTGTCTGTCTCTCTGTCTGTCTGTCTGTCTCTCTGTCTGTCTATCTGTCTGTCTGTCTGTGTCTGTGTCTGTGTGCTTCAGCCCTCCAATTTTTTCCCACTTTTTTTTTTTTTTTCTCTTTTCTCTTTTTTTCCTTTCTTTTTGTATAACAATGGAGCCTCCATCTTCCTATTTTTCCACAGTCCTTTTTTGACCTACCACCTCATATTCACCATGCACTGTCTGTGTGCTTTTAACGGACGGATATTCACTTGCTGATTGTAGTGTTTTAACGTTTGATACAAAGCGTCTGGGTTTCTGCATGTACTAATGGGAAATGAATACGTTGAGGCAGTTCCATGGTAGTCACCGAAGATGGAATGCATGTGGTATAGGACTTTCTGTGAGGGTTACTATGATTGAAATGAAAATGGTTCGGACTTCCTCTGATGGTCATTCAGTCAGTCAGTCATTCCCCTGACCGCTGGGGTCGTTGGGGGGACGTGATGAGGCAGCCGCCGTTTCTCTCCAGGCTCTTCTGTTAGTGGCTGTCTTGAGGAGATCTGGCATGGTCATTTTGGTCCAGACCTTAATATTGTGGACCAGCTCTTTCTTTGCCGTCCTCGTCTGCGCCCTCCTTCAACGGTACCTTGAAGGATGGTTTTGGAGAGGGTGTTGTGACGGATGATGTGGCTAAAACCATGCCATCTTCCGTCGTTTGACGGTTGCCAGAAGTGGTTCTGGGGCCCAACTAGGTTGGTGACCAGGTTCCGCACATAATCATTGGTCTTGTGTTCTTTGTAGGAGATGCGGAGTAGTTTCCTCAGGCACCTGGTCTCAAAGCTCCTTTGCGGGTGAATGTCGGTGGGGCTTTCAAACAGGGGCCACAGTCATTAAAGGAATGTTTTGTTTTTGTTTTGTTTTGGTTTGGTTTTGGTCTGGGGTTTTTTTTGGTTTTTTTTTTGTTTTGTTTTTTTTTTTTTTGGGGGGGGAGTGGGGGGGTTGGAAAGCGAAAACTGGCGTAAAGAAGAAGGCGGGAAGGAAATATTCGACCATGGCGAAAGTCCACGCTCTCACAATTATCCTTGGAGTTATCATCGTCGTTGCCGTTTACTATTATCGTTACCATCACCATTTTCAGCATAACAGCAACGACGACGACAGCGACGACCTCCCTCGTATGGGAGGTGGTGGTTTCCTGACCTCGTCTGTGGTGTAGGGTGGATGAGGAGGAGACATCGCATGGGTGGGGATAGTGGTGGAGTGGGTGGGTGGTGTGGGTGGTGGTTTGGATGGGTGGTGGTCCTTTCTTCAAGGGTGAGGGCAGAGCGATGAGGGGAGGAAGAGGGACAGGGGGTGGGGGGGGGGACTGAAAGAGAGAGAGAGATTGCGTGTGTGTGTGTGTGTGTGTGTGTGTGTGTGTGTGTGTGTGTGTGTGTGTGTGTGTGTGTGCTTGCTTTTTATTTATTTGTTGTTGTTGTTGTGGGGAGAGGTGGTGGTGGTCTGTGTGTGTATGTGTGTGTGTGTGTGTGTGTGTGTGTGTGTGTGTGTGTGTGTGTGTGTGTGTGTGTGTGTGTGTGTGTGTGTGTGTGTGAGAGAGAGAGAGAGAGAGAGAGAGAGAGAGAGAGAGAGAGAGAGAGAGAACACGCTACCGGCAGAAAATGCTGGTCGAAACTTGCCTAAATGAAGCTGTTAACTTTGCAGTTTGCTTCAAGTGTGATATTTAAATAGATGACCCACATGTGCGTTTTAGGGCGGTTTGATTTTGGACAGAGATTTTCTTTCTTGACGGCAGAGAGAATTTCCCTTTGTTAAAAGAGGAGGGAAGAATAGTCTTGACTAGTATGAGAATAGTATGACTTCCACTGTTCCCTCTGAATTGGGCTTTCAAGATGACCAAAACGTCTCGGAAAAGAGGTCTTGAAAGTGGGACGTTATAACGGTATTGTTATCTCTGAATTACTTTTCGCGCAAGCTGAAAGACATCGGGAAAAGAGCTAAAACAAGCAATCAAGCGAGCTAGCGCGCGCGCGCCCACGCACACACACACACACACACACACACACACACACACACACACACACACACACACACACACACACACACACACACACACACACACGCATACACACACACACATACACACACATACGCGTGCGCGCGCGCGCACGCACACACACACACACACACACACACACACACACACACACACACACACACACACACACACACACACACACATACACGCACGCACGCACGCACGCGCCCATGCGCGACTCTTTCGAGTACACGTATGCATTTGTTTGTACATACTCGTTGATATTTTTGTATTAAAATCTGCCTAAAACATCCACAGAGATAAAAGGAGATTGCAACCTCTTGCCATCACGTTTAGTTGATCTGATCCTTCGAATGAGACTATAAACTGAGGTTCCGTGTGTGAACGCACGCATAACACCTTGCACGCACTGAACATCCCATCACCTACTTTAGGAAGAGAAGGCCAGTTTGGCCGCTGATATGGATGACACGTTACACACAGCATACACCCTGTATGAGAAATGCAAAGAATGAAGGAAGTAAGGAAACTGAGTGAATGGTATTGACTGGATGACACGGGAAACGACTGGATGAAGCGTCATCTGGCAGCTCTTCAGTCAGCACTACCCAGGTAGGCAGACCGTTGTGTAAAGCGAGTGGATTGTAAAGCGCTTAGAGTTCGGTCTCTAGCCGAGGATAAATGCTGTATAAGCATTCATAATGAATGTTAGATATTTTTTTTTTTTTTTTCAATAATACATTT
Organism: Conus betulinus; assembly: GCA_016801955.1. Taxonomy (NCBI): domain Eukaryota; kingdom Metazoa; phylum Mollusca; class Gastropoda; order Neogastropoda; family Conidae; genus Conus; species Conus betulinus. The sequence continues at coordinate 192,930 of JADBJO010003747.1, forward strand.
ATGGTTCAACTTCATCTTATGATACGACCCATATACTTGTAAGATGAGCTGTGTGTTTTTTCTCCAGATAAAATCTTTAAGTGATGTGAAGTGCCAGAGACAGGCTTTTCATGATGCTATCGACAGTACAAAGCACAATGACGGCATGATTCTAATGCAGAGAGAGTAGTGTGATCGATTTACATTTAGATACTCTGTGTGTGTGTGTGTGTGTGTGTGTGTGTGTGTGTGTGTGTGTGTGTGTGTGTGTGTGTGTGTGTGTGTGTGTGTGTGTGTGCGTGCGTGTATGTGTGTGTGCGTGTGTGTGTTTGTGTGTGTGTGTGTGTGTGTGTGTGTGTGGTGTGTGTGTGTGTGTGTGTGTGTGTGTGTGTGTGTGGCGTGTGTGTGTGCATGTGTGTGTGTGTGTGTGTGTGTGTGTGTGTGTCTGTCTGTCTCTCTCTCTCTCTGTCTCTGTCTCTGTCTCTCTCTCTCTCTCTCTCTCTCTCTCTCTCTCTCTCTCTCTCTTTCTCAAGAGAGAGAGAGACAATTACAAACACAAACATGCACATGCACAAACCTACCACACACACACACACACACACACACACACACACACACACACACACACACACACACACACGCACGAGCGAAAGCGCGCAAGCGCGCACGCAAGCATGCGCCCCCTCCTTCTCCCCCACCACCACCACCACCAACACCACCACCATCACGCACGGCGCGCACACACACACACACACACACACACACACACACACACACACACACACACACACACACACACACACACACACACACACACACCTTTGGCAATTCAGCGGATTCCCAATCTCTCCTACAGTGTTGGAGGGTGCTCGTTAAAAATCCATTGCACTGACCACCTAACCGTGAGCTTTCTTTTATCATCAGTCTTTTTTTTTTTTCTTTTTTGTCCGACGGTGCGACGTATTTCTTACGGGACCACCCCAGAGTCACTGGGCTCAGCCATTGTGTCATCCAAGCATGGGAAAGGAGCAGACAAGCACATGATGCGTCTGTCGCCAGATTGATGAACCAACCAGTTTGTCAGCCAGACACTCAGCCATGATTTGGCTATGACGCTTCCTTCCGTCTCAATCGATCAACAATTCACTTTGATACTTGCTCAGGTTTCAGCCAGTGACTGGCACATTATACTTCCTTTTGCCGCAATAGATCAGAATTGGCACTTCGACACTTGCCCATGTCTCAGCCAGTGAATGGCACATTATTAAACTTCCTTTTGCCGCAATAGATCAGAATTGGCACTTCGACACTTGCCCATGTCTCAGCCAGTGAATGGCACATTAAACTTCCTTTTGCCGCAATAGATCAGAATTGGCACTTTGACACTTGCCCATGTCTCAGCCAGTGAATGGCACATTAAACTTCCTTTTGCCGCAATAGATCAGAATTGGCACTTTGACACTTGCCCATCATGTCTCAGCCAGTGAATGGCACATTAAACTTCCTTTTGCCGCAATAGATCAGAATTGGCACTTTGACACTTGCCCATCATGTCTCAGCCAGTGAATGGCACATTAAACTTCCTTTTGCCGCAATAGATCAGAATTGGCACTTTGACACTTGCCCATGTCTCAGCTCGTGAATAACACATGGCACTTCCTTTCGTCTCAATCGATCAAGATTAGCACTTTGACACTTGCCCATGTCTCAGCCAGTGAATGGCACATTAAACTTCCTTTCGTCTTGGTCGAACAAAATTACCACTTTGACATTTGCCCACGCCTCAGCTAGTGACTGACATAGGACACTTCCTTTCGTCTCAATCTGTCCAGACTGGCACTTTGACACTTGCCCATCTGTCAGCCAGTGAAAGACACATACAACTTTCTTTCGTCGTGACTGATCAAAACTGATACTTTGACACTTGGCATGTGTCAGTCAGTGAGTACACACGGCATTTCCTTTCATCTCAGTCAATCAAAATCGGCCATTCCCAGCGCCTCATCAGTCAAAGCTGTTTGTTAAACTTGTCATACTCTCCACAGGAGAAGGAGCTGAGGGGCGGGCGTTGATGAAGATGTGGACTCCAAAA
>JADBJO010003747.1:200000-202500 GCA_016801955.1 Conus betulinus
CCACACACTGCTCTCACTCACACAAATTACCCCACACACTGCTCTGGTCACACAGTTTACCACACAGTTTACCACAACCACTGCTCTCACTGCGTTCACTCACACTGCTTCACTCACACAACATTTACCACACATGCTCTCACTCACACAACAGTTTACCACACACTGCTCTCACTCACACAACAGTTTACCACACACGGCTCTCACTCAACAAATGCTTACCACACACTGCTCTCACTCACAAAACAGTTTACCGCACACACTGCTCTCATTGCACACACAACAGTTTACCACGTCCTGCTCTCACTCACACAACTGATTTTTACCACACACTGCTCTCTTCTTACACAACAGTTTAACACACACACTGCTCTACTCACACAACAGTTTACCTGCTCACTCTCACACAACAGTTTACCACACACTGCTCTCACTCACACACAACAGTTTACCACACACTGCTCTCACTCACACAACAGTTTACCACACACACTGCTCTCACTCACACAACAGTTTACCACACACACTGCTCTCACTCACACAACAGTTTACCTCACAGTGCTCTCACTCACACAACAGTTTTTACCTCACAGTGCTCTCACTCACACAACAGTTTACCGGCGACACTGCTCTCACTCACACAACAGTTTACCCCACACACTGCTCTCACTCACACAACAGTTTACTGGCACACTGCTCTCACTCACACAACAGTTTACCTCACAGTGCTCTCACTCACACAACATTTTACCGGCGACACTGCTCTCACTCACACAACAGTTTACACAACCACACACTGCTCTCACTCACACACAACAGTTTACCACACACTGCTCTCACTCACACAACAGTTTACCACACACTGCTCTCACTCACACAACAGTTTACCCCACACACTGCTCTCACTCACACAACAGTTTACCTCACAGTGCTCTCACTCATACAACAGTTTACCGGCGACAGTGCACTCACTCACACAACAGTTTTACCGGCGACACACTCTCACTCACACAACAGTTTACCCCACACACTGCTCTCACTCACACAACAGATTACTGGCGACACTGCTATCACTTACACAACAGTTTTACCGCACACTACTCTCACTCACACAACAGTTTACCCCCGCACACTGCTCTCACTCACACAACAGTTTACCGGCGACACTGCTCTCACTCATACAACAGTTTACCGGCGACACTGCTCTCACTCATCACAACAGTTTTACCCCACATACTGCTCTCACTCACACAACAGTTTACCCCACACACTGCTCTCACTCACACAACAGTTTACCACACACACTGCTCTCACTCACACAACAGTTTACCACACTCTGCTCTCACTCACACAACAGTTTACCACACACACTGCTCTCACTCACACAAAACAGTTTACCACTGCTCTCACTCACACAACAGTTTACCCCACACACTGCTCTCACTCACACAACAGTTTACCACACACACTGCTCTCACTCACACAACAGTTTACCTCACAGTGCTCTCACTCACACAACAGTTTACCTCACAGTGCTCTCACTCACACAACAGTTTACCGCACACTACTCTCACTCACACAACAGTTTACCCCACACACTGCTCTCACTCACACAACAGATTACTGGCGACACTGCTCTCACTCACACAAACAGTTTACCGCACACTTCTCTCACTCACACACAACAGTTTACTCCCCACACTGCTCTCACTTACACAACAGTTTACCGGCGACACTGCTCTCACTCACACAACAGTTTACCACACACACTGCTCTCACTCACACAACAGTTTACCTCACAGTGCTCTCACTCACACAACAGTTTACCTCACAGTGCTCTCACTCACACAACAGTTTACCGGCGACACTGCTCTCACTCACACAACAGTTTACCCCACACACTGCTCTCAATCACACAACAGATTACTGGCGACACTGCTCTCACTCACACAACAGTTTACCGCACACGTTCTCACTCACACAACAGTTTACCCCACACACTGCTCTCCCTCACACAACAGTTTACCGGCGACACTGCTCTCACTCACACAACAGTTTACCCCACACACTGCTCTCACTCACACAACAGTTTACCTCACAGTGCTCTCACTCACACAACAGTTTTACCTCACAGTGCTTTCACTCACACAACAGTTTTACCCGGCGACACTGCTCTCACTCGCACAACAGTTTACCCCACACACACTGCTCTCACTCACACACAACAGATTACTGGCGACACTGCTCTCACTCACACAACAGTTTACTGCACACTGCTCTCACTCACACAACAGTTTACCCCACACACTGCTCTCACTCACACAACAGTTTACCAGACACACTGCTCTCACTCACACAACAGTTTACCAGACACACTGCTCTCACTCACACAACAGTTTGCCCCACACACTGCTCTCACTCATACAACAGTTTACCTCACAGTGCTCTCACTCACACAACAGTTTACCCCACACACTGCTCTCACTCACACAACAGATCA
>JADBJO010003747.1:220000-225000 GCA_016801955.1 Conus betulinus
TGTGTGTGTGTGTGTGTGTGTGTGTGTGTGTGTGTGTGTGTGTGTGTGTGTGATGGTGATGCTCTACCCTTTAACGTTGTCAGGTGATTATTAAAACACGGTTATTGCCTTTGCGATTTCCCTCACTTAGTGCTCTGGGGCTACTGTTAACGACATTTGAATGTGGCAGTCTGTGGAGGACCTGAGCGCAGTTCAGAAGCATGTGTCAGACTACGGCCACTCCTGACAATAACGCTTCTCTGGGATCACCAGTCTTTTGTCAGTGCTTTGTTCTCCTCTGCTGGGCATTGACGAAGTTATTCGTAGTTCCATTGTCTGAAGCAAAGAAGTCCAGTGGCAGTTGATGAAGGCCACCACATGAATAATTCCTAATGAGAGCGCGTTGTTTTCAAAAGTGCTAGTCCTGATGTATTGATTTTCAGCTTTCTCGGGCAAAACAGTGATTACCCCTGAAGAAAATACAGATGATACTTGGTGCTTTGTTTGTTTGTTTATAACTGTTACTAACACTATTATTATTACTATCATTATTACTATTGTTTTTGTTATCATTATAATTATTACTGTTATCATCATTATTATCATTGTTTTGTTGTTGTTGATGTTGTTGTGTTGTTGTTATCATTGTCATTATAATCATTATTATTATTATTGTTATAAGTTTTGTTCTTGTTTGTTTGCTGTGAGGGTTGGAAATCATTTATTATCTACGTTATCTTCAAGGATAAGGATTGAAAACAGTGATAAACATGATAGACATATAACGCATTTAATTGACAGAATTTCCTGAAATAACGTTTGCTGCAGAAACATTCAAAGCGAGAAATATATGTATAAACACCAGTTGTAAAGTATGGTGTGAATACATGTTCACTTCTCAATAGTAATAATAATAATAATCATAACTATAATGATAATGATAACAGTAATAATAGTAATGATAATAGTAATGGTACTACTAATAAAATAGCATAGCATGTATAAAGCGCCTCGCTAAAATTCCTACTCGCTGATAATCCATACTCTCGTATACGCAACAAGCTGCCTACCTGGGTCGTGCCGACTTCAGAGCTGCCTGCCGGCGCTTCGTTCAGTTGTTCCCGTGTTATCCAGTTAATATCGTTCCACATTTTTACAAGTTAACGTTTGCTTTTTAGTGTTTGATTTTGAATGGTATTTTAAACTGAACGCGGTTGTGAAGCTGTTCATCCAAGATTGTCTTTCATCAGTAACTGGCTTTAAAAGGTTCTTCCCGATCCGTCGGCAAGAATGGCTGATATTGTCACATGTCTACAGAATGTTTTAACAATCTGGCCTGCATTGCATCAGCGCCAGCATCTGCATGCCCTCTTAAGGCAGTTCCCATGCCAGAATTGAAAAGAAAGCTACGAGGATCTCATGTCAGTTTCGTTTTATTTGATGCTCCCCTCTGTTCTCTTTGAGGGAAATCGTTATGACCCATTAAACATTAAACAAACTAATTAACGCTTCTTTGTCAGATTCCTCAGCTTCCATTGACATGATTCTGGACGAATGAGTGCAACGAAATGGCCCATTCTTTGAGCTCGCCACCTTCGTTTCTGCATATGATTGCATCATATAGCCTCCGTAGGAGTATAGAACATTTAGAGTTTCTGTAGTCAATTTTGGCATGTAACTATTTAGCCATGGGAGCAAGAATAACTAATAGTAATAATAATAATAATGAATACTTATATAGCGCCTATTCTCGGCCAGAGACCAAGCTCTAAGCGCCTTACAATCAACACTCGTTAAACACAACGGGCTGCCTACCTGGTAGTGCCGACTGAAGAGCTGCCAGCTGGCGCTTCATTCAGTCGTTTCCCGTGTCATCCAGTCAGTATCGTTGAATATCGACCACTCATTTTCCTTACTTCCTTCATTCTTTCCATTTCTCACTCAGGGTGCATGCTATGTGTAACGTGTCATCCATACCAACGGCCAAACTGGCCTACTCTTCCGAATGTTGGTGATGGGATTTTACGTGTGTGCAAGATGTTAGGCGTGCGTTCACACACAGAACCTCGGTTTATAGTCTCATTCGAAGGACTGTATGGGAAATAGAGTCAGAAACCAATGTTAACTCCGAGGGAAAAATTCCCCTGTACTGAAACGCCCCGGCGGAGGTTCGAACCCGCAACCCCAGGATCACCAAGATTACGAGTCAGGCGCTCTACCAACTGAGCTATTCCAGCTCCCAACTATACCTTTTTCATTGACAGCTTACTGCCCCCTGTCTCTTTTCAGATTTCATTTCATACCTATCAAACTGAGTTGCCTATATTTGCTACTGTTCGTCCATGAGTTTAACTCCATTCAAGATCGAAAAGACTGTGCCAGTCTTAAATAAGTGGTACTTTGTGGCTGATGCTTCTTGTTAGGTCCCATGGCAATTGATAACTGTTCTCTTCCATTTCCTCACCCATTTCACTCACCACCTGATCAACATGCTTTCTCTTTCACGCTTTCTCACATACATGCAACACATGACACAAAGATATTGTATTGCGCTTAGGTCCACTCCATGAGTGAAATTATAATGTGTCATTTTTTTCATATACAAGCATTATACCCGCTGGGTATATGAACAGGTACATATAATAGTCAACCTGTAAACCTCAGAATTCCTTTTCTCTTGTAATTTCGTAACTTTACGTCCCATTACTTTAAGTGTTTTTCTTTGATCACTTTGTTTTCTGCAAGTGAGGAATTCAACGAATAAATTCAACCTTAGCTTCAAATGTACAATACCTTTTGTTTGTCAGGTAATGGAATTCGACGATTAAACTCTCCAATAGCTTCAAAAGGACAATATTTGTTTGCCAGGTAACTGGATTCAACATTTAAGTCACAACAGTTTCATAAGGACAATACCATTTGTTTGCCAGTTAACGGCTAATAATCAAGTATTTCTTTCGATTTCTGACCAGCGCTTCGCGTCGATTTCTTTCCAACACTGCTGAAGGGGTTAAAACATCAATTCCCCTGGGATCTGAACTTTGAGTTTGACTGAGGGGGGGAAAGCGCCAAGCGCCTTGCATGAAGGGGAGGGGGGGGGAATTTTTTCGTGAGCAGAGAGTGCGTCTTCACTGCTAGCGTGTTACTCGAAAAAGGAAGTGCTTTTACGCATGCCTGACATACGTCGAAAAGGGGAAGTGCTTTTGCGCATGCCTGACATGTGTTAAGACTTTTGTCTTACCAGAAAAATACCGGAATAATCGCACTCCGCCACAAATTCTCTTATGTCCCATAAGAACTTTTGTATTTGTTCATTTCTCCATTTGTTGTTGCTGTGTCGGTGTGTCAGGTATAGAGTATATGGCGCACTTGGAACATCCTTTTTGGGGATGTTTCCTTCTTTATTCTATGTGCTCTGTTTTATCATTTATGCTAGACGATTTGATGTCATAAGCAACAATCGTTTGCAGTTATGGACCTTTAATTATTTCATTTTGGGATCAAGAGTTAGCCCGCTTGTTTGTTAATTACACTTTCCTGTACCCTGCTGTTTTTTTTTTTCAGTTTTCACGTCATACCAATCTAACCGAGGTTGCTTGTCATTGCTCCTGTTTGTCTGTGTTTCTTGGACTGTATTTGCTCCTGTTTGTCTGTGTGTGTGTTTCTTGGACTGTATTTGCTCCTGTTTTTGTGTGTGTTTGTGGGACTGTATTTGCTCCTGTTTGTCTGTGTGTTTGTGGGACTGTCTTTGCTCCTGTTTGTCTGTGTGTTTGTGGGACTGTTTTTGCTCCTCCTGTTTGTCTGTGTGTTTGTGGGACTGTCTTTGCTCCTGTTTGTCTGTGTGTTTGTGGGACTGTCTTTGCTCCTGTTTGTCTGTCTGTTTGTGGGACTGTCTTTGCTCCTGTTTGTGTGTTTGTGGGACTGTCTTTGCTCCTGTTTGTGTTTTGTGGGACTGTCTTTGCTCCTGTTTTGTCTGTGTGTTTGTGGGACTGTATTTGCTCCTGTTTGTCTGTGTGTTTGTGGGACTGTATTTGCTCCTGTTTGTGTGTTTTGTGGGACTGTATTTGCTCCTGTTTTTTGTCTGTGTGTTTGTGGGACTATATTCAAAATTAAAAAGACTGTGACAGTCTTGAAACAATGTTAATTTGTAATTGTTCATTTCTCCAGATGTTGCTGCGTGGATCTGTCCGGCACAGGGTATATGGGCAAGCTTGGAACATCCTTTATTTAGAAAGAGAGGGGGGTTAGTTACCGCCAAGGACACGGACAAACAAAGCACAGGACAAAACACAATGCATTTCGACCTCTTGGATCTTCTTCAGGCAAAAAAAACAAATGAAACTGAGGACAGTGAAAACGAAGAACGAGAAACCACGTATCTTCTCATACTCGGCGCAAAACCTGATTTGGTGGGGAATGTGTCCTTGGCTGTTCTGCGTCCTCTGTGTTGTCATTTATGCTAGGAGGCTTGGTGTCGTAAGTAGGAACTGTGTAGAGTTATGGGCCCGTGATTATTTCATCATGGGAGCAAGAGTTACCCCCCTCTGTTTGTTACTACTGTTTACCGTTCCCTGCCTCATTTTAGATTTTCTTTCAATTTATTGCTGAACAATTAAATAGTGGGGGAAAATGTGGGGGAAAGGCAAGTGCAGGTTATCAATCATTATAGTAATGACTGGCAAAGATCTAAAATTTGAAGAAAAAGGGTTGAAGATGAAGAAAATGGGGGGAAAATATAAATCATAAATATGAAAACCCTTCACTAGCTGCATAAGGGAACCATTGTAATCACTCTCGAAGGCAGATCTATATATATTGCCTGCTCCTAGGCCTTTCATTCGATAGATCGGACCCATCAGGGAGACACGGCTGACCGTGTCTGTGCTCTTGGCGTCATATAGAGACACACCAGTCCATAACTCCTTCGATTTATCTTGGTTTGAAAGCATCAAACCTCGACAGATGTGTTACAAAAAAAAACCTTCTTTGAAGTTCTACTGTATCATAGTCACCTTATTATG
>JADBJO010003748.1:0-12500 GCA_016801955.1 Conus betulinus
GTCCCTTACCAGTTTGCCCACGTCTGAGGGAGCATGCAAACAATCTTCTGGGTGCCGCTCCGTGTCATGCTTCCGCGACTTACTGGGTTGATTAACTTAAAGCCGGTCCAATGCCATGGTGGTAGTAATGGGCGCACGGTTCGTGGGAAACCAGCTTCGTACATCGTCAAGCGCAATCGTCCACGAGGCAATCGGCAACTGGCTGAACAACGTGCGATGAAGAGCCGCAGCAGGGACTCCTGCGGGTATATGTACTCCTGGTTCACCAAAATCCCCAAACGGGGTCAAAGGAAAGCACTGCACAGGTGTCTTCTACACCTCCTGAATCTTTGTTTTGGTATGCAATCTGGTTCTGCTCCCTGAGTCTGGACTTCTTCTATTCCAGAGAAATGGTCTCTTGAACGGAAACGTGCAACCCCCACCATTCGTATCAGAACCTCTGACAGCACGAACTCCAAACTCTTAAACAGGTCCGCCCTTGAAGGCTATTAACAACTGCATGTCCTCTGGCATTGGTCAGACTGGAGGACAAAGACTATGGCAGTAACTTCTTGAGTCTGCACACACAGTCCTGGACTGGCGTACATATGGCTGACGGCGAACACCGGTCTGAGGGGCTGTTTTTACTTTCGCTGCATAAGCAATGATCAATGGATGGATCGGTCGTAACATCAAACAAGGCTCTCAGTCATTATCGCTATTATCTGGCTGGACCTGAAAGTAATCTCCCGTCTGGCGCTAGTCGTCGAGAGGTCTTCCGGAACGTCTAGGTCCACGCTCTGCTTCGGAAGCACTGGCGCTCTTTCTTCTTCCGGGCGCGATGGAGCGCCATTCTGCAGGAGGTCGTAGGTTGGCAAGCTGCAGGCCAGGTCGCCGGCTTCCTCCGGGGCACTGATGGATGGCCTCCTGCACCCACGTCGTTGTAGACCCTCTGCAAGGCTCTCTGCGGCTCCTCAGCCACCCGCTGCTTCATCTTCTCCTGATACGCGACGACTTCACCGTTTGTTGGGGACAAAGGTGGGTGTGACCATTGTGCGCACTCGGCCCCTGAACCACATAACACAAATTACGACAAGGATTACTGAACTACAGCAGGAAAGAAGGCACCCAACAGCATTATTAATTTTTCACGTTTGAGGGCTAGAGGTACGAACAGGAAGGGACGATGGGCTGAAATTCCTTTGCCTGTCGGCCAAAACGTTGACAAACAGGGAACCGACAGACCGTCAAAAATCAGTTAAAAGAACACTAAGGAAACATGGACTGTTATAAGAAAACAAAACCCTACAGAAAGACATGCAATCGATGAACAGTAGACTGTTGTGAGTTACGAAAGCTCACAACAGGAACGTAACAACTGTGGTAAGTTAAGAAAATAAAGAAAATTCAAAATTTGGAAAACTGTTTTACAACTTAGGACAGACTGTAAAGTTATGGAAACTCAAATGCAAATTATAAACTGTAACGAGTAATGAAGAACGTATATCTATAGACTTCAAGCATTCATAAAAAACTAAAATTCCTTTAGACGGATTATCGCAAAAGATGTGATGAAAACACTTTCACAAGAAAAGTTACTGTTAAGTTATACACGGTCACGTTTTACGTACGGTGAATGATTGAAGTACAGACTGTCAAAAGTTATATTACAAGAACACACTAAAGACTGTCACATTTGATGAAAATACAAGAAGTACAGTACACTGTGCAACATTTTATGAAATGAAAATCGAAAGAAATCTAGGGCTGGACAAATTCAGTCGTCTAGGTGGCCCTGGGCGATTGCGAAATGCAGGGGGCGAGTGGAGATCACAAGCCTGATGAACTAGTCCGTCGCGCGACTCGAAAAATTTACTATCTTATCCCCCCTTCCCCCTCCACCACCCATATGCCTCTCTCCCATCCCCTCCCCACCTCCCAGAATTTCTGAAAACTAATGCTGGGCCGGTCTGCAATGGCTGTGGTCATGTTGACTCGCGGCGCACGGCGCTAGTAAAGCTGGCAGTAAAACCCGCTGGCTCCAGAGGCACGGTGACGTCAAGTTGCACAGTAATCCTCCAGTCGTCCGTCCGGCCGACTATGATCTCTGCCTGCGAGTTCAGTTGTTCTTGTGTCGTTTCCCATTATTTTCTCACTTTGCCGTTGAAGCATTCGCTCCCATGTAACAATATGAAAACGTCTGTTTTCTTTTGAATAGTTTTTTTTAAAAAAAAAAGTTTTTGAAGCAGTGAGTGGCAAAAGTGGGGAAAATGGAGGCGGAGTAGATTAGATCGTGAGAAATGGGCCAAAGGCGGTTTTTTCCCCCCCTTTTTTTGTGTCTGCACTGAAAAAAACACGTGATTCCATTATCATTCTAATAAACTGTATAGCAAACGAGACCGCCTGTCCTGGATATCCCGCTGATCGTGAAGTCAGTGGCCTTTTCCATTTCGATGCCTGTTGGTTTATTAAAAATTTCGAATTGAATGGAACGACTGCTTTCTTTTATCCGGAAAAAAGGAAAGTGAGTTTCTTTAGAAGAAGATAAAAAAAAGAAGTAAGAAAGGAAAAGAAAGAAAGAAAGAAAGAGAAAAGAAGAAAAAGAAAGAAGAGAAAAGAAAGAAAACTCTCTGAAATCTCGAAACTAGTGAAAAAACTTTGACGGGCTAATGAACTTCAGTAAAATGCACTGAAAAATATAAACTGTCATAAGTCACGACAGTTGAAGCTAATGTTTGACTGTCATAACTTTTTAAAAACACAGATCCCTGTGGACAGTCACAATTTTATGAAAACTGAACATGAATGTAGACTGCACAGACTGTCACAGGTTTAGATATAGAAGCTGAATCCAAGGTCAGACTGTCACGAGTTGTATCATCAAACCACACCAAACCAACAAAAATTCCCAAACAGGTTGCATATATAGACTTTATATTATGAAAACCTGATAAAATGCATAGACTGTCAAAGTTATTAAAGCTGACTAAATAAAAGGCTGGTATAGATTTGTCACAAGTATAATAGAAATAATAGAAAAAAAAAAAAAACAATCAAACCAACCAGAGAGTACCAGACTGTCCAAATGAGAGGAAGGAGACTGTCAGAAGTTATCAAAACTCCAAATAAGAAAGGACAGACTGTCACACGGTATAAAAACTCAAAATAGGAAGGTATAGATCGCCTGAAGTTATTTCGGGAATAAAAATGAAAAAAAAAAAAAAAAAAAAAAAAAAAAAAAGGCTCGGGGGGGGGGGGGGGGGGGGGGGGGGGGGGGGGGGAGGGGGGGAGGGAGAAAAAAAGTCTCATAGGGCAAATCGGAAAGTACTGTCACTGTCCTTATTCTAGAGATTTTTTTTTTTTTTTTTTTTTAAAAAAAGTCTCAAGCAAATCGGAAAGTACTTTTTTAAGTTCTAAAAACGATATAGGAACATTTGACGGTCAAAAGTTTAAAAAAAGAAAAATCCAACACCATCAGGAGATTTAACAGGCAGCGGAAATGGAGAGGAAGAACGTAAGTAACGGTTGTGGAGTAATCCATGATTATGTTAAAACTTTGCACACAGTAGTTTGCCAGGTAGTCTGATCACAAAAATGTGCAATGACTCAATGTTTTTATTGTAGAAAAAACAGATAATGGATCCAGCATTAAGAAACAAATGTGCTATTGCCCAATTGTTTCTTTGTTTTGTTACAAGCAAAAACATATAATCTAAACCAAACTTTAAGGACTATGATGAGAGAGAGAGAGAGAGAGAGAGGAGAGAGAGAGGAGAGAGGAGAGAGAGAGAGAGGGGGGGGGTCTGGGGGGGACGGGTCTGCATAAACTTCAACGCATAATTCAAAACATATGGGTCACACAATGATTCATAAAACGATAATAACAATAGGAATACTTTATAATGATAATAATACTAATAATTCGTATCATTATCATTATTACAAATTATCATAACAACAACATAACAGTGAAATTAAATATCATAGTACTGATAACAATGATGACATCATCATCATCATCATCATCATCATCGTTGTTGTTTCGGGCCCTGTCCAAAACCATTGTCGAGTAGCCAGGAAAGCACAGAGGAGGAGCAGGGGTCAGGGGGAGAAAGTAGGGATACGGGAGAGCGGTGAGAGGGTGGGGATCACGATATAACACTTATTTTCTTTCCGCTGAGGAGAAGTGGGAGGTGGCAAGGATCGAGTGGGGTCCGGGCCGGGGCCGGGTTGGTTTTTTTTTTTTTCTTTTTAGTTTTTTCCCCTTTTTTTTTTCCCCTTTTACTCCGGAACTAGGACCGCAATGAGTTGACCCCAAGCACTGCGCATATATACAATCCACACATTATTATTATCATTATTTTTACGCAGACACGGAGTAGGGGTGGAGAAAAAAAAAACTGTAAAACCTTTTTTTTTTTATTATTTCTTATGAGTTGGGAGGACGGCGGGGAGGGAAAAGTTGGGGGAGGGGGGTAGAGATCTAGGGCTGCGGTGTGGGATTAATACTGACAAACCCCCCCCCACCCCACACACACACACACACACACACACACCCTTACTCTTTGAATAACTTGACTTTCGTCTCTAGACCTATCTTATCACTGAAAGTTTCAACACAAAAAAAGGACAGAGGGGGATGGCGGTGCAGTTTCTTTGACTTTTTCCTCCTTTTTTTTTTTTTATTTAATTAAGAAATAGGGTTGTGGGGGCAATGATTGGGGCGGGATACCCGGTAACCCTAATCCACCCTTGCACTTTTATTTCAGTCCTCTTGTATTTATTGGTTGGTAAGGGTAACGTAAGCTATGCGTGCATCAGTGTTCATGCGTGCGTACTGGGGGGGTAAAGGGGGCGAGAAGGATGAGACTGGGGGGGGGGGGGGGGGGGGGGGGGGGGAGGGGGGGGGGATCGGCACGGTGGACGGGAGTGGGGCGAGGGGTAGCGGGGGGAAAGGAAAGTGGGGACGGGAAGGATGCTGGAGGGAGGGGGGAGGGGGAGGGAGGGGGGGTGGGGGAGGCCGGGGGGGGGAGGGGGGGGGGGGTGGGGGGGGGGGGGGGGGGGGGAGGGGGGGGAGGGTGGGGGACGGAGGGGGGAGGAGGAAGTCGGTCAAATGAACTCAACGATCAAGATGTAAAGATGTTCCACTCACTTTGAGCAGCTCCTCTCGCAGCCTGTCACGCAGGTTGGCCCCGACAGCCTGGCACGTCACAGCAGTGCGTTCCAGTACAGCTTTGTCCCCGACCTTCCGCTTGCCAGTGGAACTACTTCCCACGTACAGAAATGTGAAATAGCTTCACGTCCAGAATGTCGCCTCCTCGCTTTGCTTTTTCCCCGAACTGTTAAGGCCATCCTTTGCGTGGGTGTGGTGTCCTTCCCTCTCTCTCTCTCATTTTTTTTTTTCCACAAGGTTGTCTCGGATGGTGTGAAATCCGTCAGTTCACAGAGTCTCAGCCCAGACTGATCAGCTCACTGGCTTTTCGTAGTCGACCCCACACTAACGCAGACCTAACCTACCACTCGTCTCTCTCTTAAATCGACTGTTTCCGAGTCAGGTCACCGTTGTGCGAAATTTGCCTCCTCACTGGGAGTCCGTGGGAAGAGAGATGGCTACGAACAACACGCAGACAATCAGCGACCGGATTTTGATGTCCCACGGAAATGTTGGTTTTACAGGCGAACCAAAACAGTTTGATCATTAGCATGTGAAACGGGATTCTAGACTACTTCGCGGAACGCCGCGCATTAAAATATCTCTCTCTCTCTCCATCCCTCTCTCTCTCTCCCCAAATCTCTCTCTCCTCTCTCTCTCTCTACCTCCTCTCTATTTACACACACAACCTTAAGCAAAGATTAGGGTAACCGGGAGGTTTACTATGAAAGTTAGCTTTAAACCTCTGAACACACAATATGGTAAAGTGATCAGTTTGCGAGATGTATCCGACAGAAGCCGGTGTCTTTGATCCGACGGTGCCGACTGCCCTGGTGAGAAGTGGCGAGCGCGCCAATGTGTATGGTTTGTATGCGAATGCTGCGTGTTGTGGGGTGTGTGTGGTGTGTGTTTGTGTGTGTGTGTGTGTGTGTGTGTGTGTGTGTGGGTGTGGCCGCGTACGGTGACGTGCTTCGCGCACGTGCGTACATGTATGTCCGATTGTGCTTGTGCAGACACTTGAAGACTGTTTCAGGCAGCAACAAACCAAAAAAGCCTAAAAATTACGAATCGGCCTGTATCGTTTGATATGGAAAGACGCATGCATTGTGAATAAATTTAGAGGACTTAGAGGATGAATATCAAACACTTCAATATATTCACGATTCAGTTGTTTTATGTTCTTAATAACAAAAAATAAATAAATAATTAAATAAATAAAATAAAATAAAACATGCACCACAATTCATCAAACATACAGATGAAATGAAAAGCTGCAAGTTACCATCGAAATGCTACGTATACTAGAAAAGCTTCGATCGTTTCCGAAAAGTTGACAAATATAAACTTGTGCATCAAATGATAAGCTCGGCGATTTGTTATGGCCTTGCATGAAGGTATTTTTTTTCCCTGACTGACAGTATCTCAATTCTTAAAATCCACAATCCAATTATTACGTTTCTATACTATCTGCATCATACTGATGGACCAAAGGTTCAATTCTTTTCGAAATGCTACATCTACACTAACATAACAATAAAAAAAAAAAAAAAAAATTATCTAAAAAAACTGTAACTGATCTATTCAACGGCATGTGACTTTCGGCTCTAGGTGCGTGTACAACTCGATCTATATATTGCTGCCTTTTTTTTTTTTGTTTTCGTTTCGTTTCTTTTTAATCGCTGTATAACACGTATTCTATACATGTTTGTTTGTTTGATGAAAGATAAAAAAAAAAGTGACTTCTTACAAAGCGTGGTGACGGTGGCGAGTGTATACATTACCCGGCAAGAGCATTTTGCACAGCATGTTTCAGTGCAAATTGTTATCCTGCCGTGTCAGAAATGTACAGAACCGACCAGTCTTTCCGCCTTTGATACATACATTATACTATTCTAACTGCATTCACGCTTTTTTTTTTTTTTTTTTTTTTTTTGAAGCTGCAAAAAAAAATGTCCATATTTTGAAGGTATCATCTAGAACATACATTTTGTGGTATAAAAAACAAGTGCAGAAAAAAACAATTCCTTCGTCGGAATGTTTTAAAAACAAAACAAAAAAAAAAGTGTGTGTGTCGGGGGGGGGAAGGGGGGGGGGGGGGGGGGGAAGGGGGGGTGGGGGGGGGGGGTTTAAAAAACAAAGAAAGAACAAAGGAAGGAAGAAAGAAGAGTGGAGGGAGACGAGGACTGGGATGACAGAGAAGTGCTAAACGTTAACTCCTACGCTGACAGCACATAAGGGGACAATTAAATTCTTTCTCGTGAACAGAACCAATTTGTTACGCTAGTGCCTTTATTGTCATTTCAGCAATAAACGGCCAAAATATAATAGCTTCATTTGGTTCGCGCCGACAGATGTTACCGACACCGGATTCTAAAATTTCAGGAGAGGAGAGAGAGAGAGAGAGGAGAGAGAGAGAGAGAGGAGAGAGAGAAGATAGGGAGAGAAGGCGAAGCGGTGGTACTATTTCCGATTTTTTTTTTTTTTCCATTCGTGGTTTGTCCCATATCGGTCTCGTCGACAGAAAAAAAAAATAACCAAAATTTGAATCTGACCAACATGTAGCCCACCAGCAGTAAATGTGTTAACAATGTGAATCGACGATACACATTTCTCTTAATCTCGGCGTCCGTTTTCTTTTTTCACGTCAGTTTTAGACGAAAAAAAAAAACATTGAAACACCAGGCTTTCAATTGAAAATAAATTACAAAAACTTAAGTCTTTTCACTCTCTCCTCTCACTTGAAAAATGGCAAACAAATTCAAATGTTTAAAATATTTTTAACTGCAATATAAGTCTGTGTTTTTGGAAAAATAAAAGTTTGTGTTTTTCAATAACGAGCAATAGACAAACATGGTGCTACTCAACCCGGTACTGAACTCAACACTTTTTGAGTTCACCTGACCTTGAGCAAAGTTCACGACTGTGTCATTCAATCTACATTTGAAAACAATGATAGACAGGAGCAACAAAGTGAAGGAGATCGTTGTGAGGAAGGAGAGTTGGAGCACGGAGACAGCGGCTGGGAGTGAAGGAGTTTCAAGTTAAAAAAAAAAAAAAAAAAAAAAAAAAACCACGGTTAGAATGGAAAAAATTTAGAAAGAGTGGGGGTTAGAATGGGAAAACGCCACCTGGACAAGATGGCGTCCACGCGCACACGCCACAAGAAAAGGCCAACATCCAACTTATCTCTCCTGCTGTCTCTGTCCCTACCGCAACCCCCACCCCCTCTCTCCTGTGCCGTGTACAAAAGTACAGCCTCTGTCAGGGGAGTGACCACAGAGGGGTGACCCTGGCTCCATAAGCAGGTCAAGTCGGCCCGCTGGCCGGGGGGGCCGTGTGGCAGAGAGGGGAAGATACTATGGGCTTTTATTACTGGACTGTCTTCCGTACTTCAAAAACCATCTAACGCTTCAGAGGCACCCGCCATTTGTCAAGGCGCGCACCGCACACCAACGGCCGTAAAGCGGCAAGGGTTGTTTGTGGAGCTGAGGCCGAGATGGCCGCCTTCAAGGCAGGGCTTAGTGGCAACACCAGGCAAGGCGCTCCAAGGACAGGAAGGGGGCAGGAGGAAAGGGAAGGAAAGGGAAGAGACGTGGGAAGGGGGAGGAGGAGGTGGGAGGTGGGGAGGAAGACGAAAGGGGGAAAGGGGGAGGGGGAGCTGATCTTTATCTCCTTCTCTTTTCCCTCCGCAGCCACGCACACCATACAAAGCAGACGACCTAAAGCTCAGGGGCGCAGACACATACAACGGCGTCTCTGGGCTCGCGCACACCACACGCCAGGCTCTGAAAAAAAAATCGATCCCAAAAAAATCAAAAAAAAAAAAATCTTTTCACCATTTCGATCACAATTTTTTTCCCTTTTCTCGTCTGCTTCATTCCTACACCCAATTAAGCTTGCTGACGGCCCATCCGATTAGATAGCGATGGGCGTAGGTATAGTAGTCGGGGTCGTATCAAGTCGCGCTCTACTTTCCCTTAAACACGACCCGCCGCGCGCACACCGACAGAACAAATACACGCCACAGACACAGACACACACAATCTCGGGCAGGCCGGCGCCATGATGGTTGAGCTACACATTCTTGGGTTGACCTAGAAAAGCTCCCCCCATGAGCCAGCTCTCCGCGTTTGCCGGGGAAAGAAAGAAACTCACAGCCACTCACACACACCACTTGCTGTCGCCCTTCTCCTCGGCCGAGTGTCGGCAGTCGGGGGTGGAAAGTGTCCATCACAACCTCTGACGAGAAATCCGGCGCTTGCGCGCGCGCCAGAAACAATAAACCTGTGTGTGACGGTGTTATCAAGTGTCGTACCTCGGCTATGCCCTCTTCTTTCTTCTCCGGGTTTTTTCTTTTTTTTTGTTTTTTCCCCCCTCTTCTTCCTCCCCCGTTTTTCCCCCCGCTCCCCCCTCCCCCTTATTTTCCACCAACGCGTTCGTTCCTCTTCCTTCCTCCTCACGTCACAACAGATCGAGTCGAGGCCGGGGGGCCACTTTCACCACTCACCGCCGCCAGGCCGCTGGCGCGTGGGCTGGCTGCTTGGGGGCGGGGCTAGCCGCCGGGGGACTGACGACAGGCTGGGGGCTGTGTTGATGTTGACAAAAAGAACAAGGATGCTTACTGTGAACCCACACCCCTCCCTCCCCCCTCCCTCCCCCTCGCCTCCACACGTTCCTAAACGCACCACTCCACTTCTCTCTCTCTCATCCTCCCCTCACCCCCACCCCCCCTACCTCCCCCTCTCTCTCTCTCTCTCTCTCCTTTCTCTCTCTCTCTCTCTCAAACGTCGCTCACTTCTTGTCTCTCCAACATACAAATACGAGCGAATGCACACTGTACAGACCCATGCAGTGTACATAAACGCGTGCGTGCGCGTGGTTTTTTTTTTTTTTTCTCTATCTCTGTCATCTTTCTCTCTGTGTGTCTCTGTCTCTTGTCTGTCTGTCTCTCTCTCTCTCTCACGCACACACACACACACACACACACACCACACACACACACACAACACACACACTTTTTACTTTCAGCCTGCGTCATCACTATTCGTGGTCGGCCGCTGTCTGGCCAGGGACGGGCCTGTGCTCTGCTGGTGACAAGGTGTTGATGGTGCTCCTGTCACGACCTCCCAGACTGCTCCCAAGGCTTGAAGGGGAGCGAGCGTTCGAGTCTGAGTCTCCCGCATTCAGCGACCTCTTTCAAACACTCAAGCTCAACTTTGGCACCAACAAATGTCTCTCGGTCGTTTAGTTCTATTTGGTATCAACGTGCGTGTGCGTGTCTTGTTCTGTACTCTGTCCTTTGGCGGTAACTAGGCTAACCCCCTCTCTTTCTAAACGTTGTTTCATTTTCCGCCCCCCAGCCACTCCGTTTTGAGATGTGCGACTGTAAACTGCCGTGGGATATTCATGTATCTTGACGTTTGATCATCGTTACTGCCTCCACTGAAGTTCTGTTTTTTTAAGTGCGATTCTTAGTTCGTCAGCACACAACTCCGCTAACTCCACACACACGCGCGTGTGAGCGCACGCACAGCACGCACGCACGCACACGCTACTGAACTGATTGTGACACCTGGTGGAAAACAAATGAATACAACTCTGATCAAAGGACGAACCCCGGAAGTTTTAGAGAGCGAATCCGGATCGAAGGACCGATCTTGAACATTTGTTTCATTGTTTCTTTAACGTAACTGCAACATGGGGCATTTTTACCACCTATATGTAACCTTAACAAGAAAGGATGCAGGAATCTCGATGAAAAGAGGGCTTACAGTGGCCTAGGAAGGCACTTCGCACTGGGGAGGGGGGAGAGAGGAGAGAGAGAGAGAGAGACTCAAGGAATCAGGGAGAGAGAAGATAGAGAGGGGAGAGAGGCAAAGAGAGAATGAGAATATGACAACGGTATAAGACGTACAACTTTGACGCACTTTAGAACGATGAGAGAGAGAGAGACTTACAGTTAATGTCAATGACTTACAGTCTGTTTAGAGTGGTTTCGGCATTCATTTTTTTGAGTATAACGAAAACCCATCTTTCTAAACGAAAGTGACACTTTATGAAAATGGCCACCCAACGCTATTATAAATTGTTTTTACAATATCAAAGTTCAACATACAAAGGTTCGTATATTTGTATCAGTGACTTTCTTCATATATACATGTATACGACGTTCCTCTCTCCTCTCTCTCTCTCTCTCTTCTCTCTCTCTCTAGAGATCTCTCTCTCGTCGAGAGAGCTCCAGGAGAGAGAGAGAGAGAGAGAGAGAGAGAGAGAGGAGAGAGAGAGAGGAGAGAGAGGGTTCAACCTGAAGCAACAAATGACAAAACATCACTGCAGCCATCCCAATTAAAAATAAAAAAAAGAGGGAGAGGGGAACGGCTGGAGGGGTGGTGTGGGGGGACCATATCATGCCGTTCATATGTTTGGTATTTTGGGTTACACATATTGAAGGGACCAGAGGGATAGTCTGCCCCCTTCCTCCTTTCCTCCGCCCCACATATTTTCAGTGCATCCCTGCCCTCGCCCTCTCCCTCCCCCCTCACGCCGGTTTCGATGCCACTGGGTTATCAGCAATGTGAATAGCTACGACCTCGCAAGAGCTGGCGTGGATCCGGAATGAAAAACACGCTCCTGAAATTGCTTTCTTATCCACTGCTACTACCAGACATCAGGAACGTGGGGATGCTGGGAACCAGCAGGAAAAACTAGCCCAAGACAGAGATGCCTGGAGGTCCTTGGTTGGCGGCCTGTACCCCAGGAGGGGTGACAGGCGATGATGATGATAATGATGATGATGATGATGATGATGACTACCGGTACAACCACTGCTATGATTGTGCTATGTCATTCGCCTGTAAGTTTTGATTACAACAAAGTCCGACAGCCATAGAGAACTAGAAGTTCACTATGTCTAGGGGACGGCAGTCTGGAATACGGGGCTCCCTTGTTCTGATGCTGCCTTTATCTTCCCTGGCACCGCCGCTGAGTGGACAGAGCACGCTTTGGACGTCCAATATTCCAACACCACGAGCGGTTCGAAACTCACGACCGTCAAACTCCGCAGCCGAACACTGACCGTTTGACTGTGGGTTCCCATTACACTGGAACTAAACTGTTGTTTAATCGTACCGTGTCGTTCTTTAGAGCGCTCTCACCACCACCCACCCTCCTCCGCCCCCGGTCCCACCTCCTCTCTCTCTCTCTCTCTCTCTCTCTCCTCTCTCTCTCTCATCGCCTCTCTCTCTCTCTCTCTCTCTCTCAATGTATTCATTTGTGAACTGATTGTATGCGTAATGTTTTTTCTTCTACTCAGGATTTTCTTAATACATTTAATCACTATTTCAAACTGTTACTCAGTTACAAACGAAGG
>JADBJO010003748.1:17500-20000 GCA_016801955.1 Conus betulinus
CGCAGCTGTAGAGCGACGCACACGATGATTTCAGAGTTTACACCACTTGCATCAGTCACAACTTCCACTGTCCACATTTTGTTCTTGCGTAGCTGGCTTCCCACAAAGGTTTGTCACAGAATGTCAACCGGAGCAGTACTGGCATTATTAGTTCACAGTATTTGGCTGTACTCACTTGATTAAAACCGAACCGAACTGGACAGCTGACGAAGCTTTCAGCCCTACCACTGCTCACGTATCAAGCCGTGTCAGTGCGAGGCTGGGACCTTGTGAGAAACACGTGCTACATGTCAGACGGATTGCACGTGCAGTCCTTTGCTCAGCCTGAACCAACACGGACCATCTTCTAGCAGTTCAGTGTGTTCTACACGGGGTTGGATGGATGGACGAGGTGGGAGGAAGGGTAGGGGGTTGGAAGTGGGGAGAGGGGGTGAGGAGGGGGTGGGAGGTGGAGAAATGAATGGATTTGGGGGGGGGGGGGGAGGAAGGGGAAGGGAAGTTTTTGATTTTCCTTGAACAAATTTCGATAGCGCGCGAGCATACGTTTGACCTGTTTTATCATCATGTAAAATCAACATGTCTTTTCTACCACCTCTTTCTGTCGATCGTAGGGAAGTGAACAGAATTCGATGAATCAAGGAGGCCGACACGTAGACTGTGGCGCGCGCGTCTGTGTATGTGTGTGTGTGTGTGTGTGTGTGTTGCGCGCCATAGGTAAGAGAAGACAACCTATTGATGGAAAGAAGCGCACCAAATAATGTAGAAGCTTCTTCCCGTCACTTGAACATCTTCTCTTAGTTTTATTCGTGTAGCATTTTTTTTTTAAATAAGAAAGCATCTTCTATATTAAATATATAGATGACAGAGACTAGGACGAAAAACAAAGACGACGTGTGAACAGTCTACTTCCTATTACAATCATTATTATCATTGTTATTAGTATTATCATCATTGCACTTACGATTTTAAATATGGCTACTATCATTGCCATTATTCTTATATGTTATTCTTATTACCATTACTATTATTGTAATCTGTATTGTCTTCCTTTCAACTTCAGTTCCATTTGCTAGTTTTGCACATGATCGAAGAGAGAAGTGACGTTCTGTTCGTCCTTTTGTTTTCATTGTTTTCAATGTTGCTTGTCCCGTCTGAAGAGGACCCAATAGGTCGAAAAGCGTTGTGTTTTGTTATTTTTTTTGTTCCTGCGTTTGGCTGCCCAGCATTTCAGTCTTGATTCTAATTCAGCCTTTTAACATCGTTTAAAATTCCATGTTATCTTCCGTATGTACAAGGTAAATGTTTCCTTTTAAAGGGGCCAAAACGAAATCGTTCCGAATTAGGATCCCCGAGCAGCAAAAAAAAAAAAAAAAAGTGTAACGCTCTCCGATTGTCAGAAGAAATATCCGCATTCTCCTTCTCAGTAGGCACAAAACGCAGGGGCGAATCACTTTATGCGAAAGAGTTCAAAGACTTTTCACAGATCTCTAGTGCTCCCCCTTTAACAAAAGTAATAGATCAATAAATAAATGAATGAATGAATTGATCGATTAACTAATTAATAGATAAACAAATAAAGACATAAATAAAAGAAAATTGAATTAAATCAATAAATAAATGACACGAAATAAAAATATGCAGATCAGCGGGTGGGTCTGGGAGTGGGAGAGAGAGAGAGAGAGAGAGAGAGAGAGAGAGAGAGAGAGAGAGAGAGAGAGAGAGAGAGAGAACGAGTTATCAATTACTGTGTGTGTGTGAAAGACTTATCATTTGCTGTATTTTTTTACATGCACTTGCATGTTTACAAAATGGTCTGTATCCATTGGGTACTCTGAGTTTTTCTGGAATAGCATTTTGGGGCTTGATTAAAAAAAAAACAACAAGAAAAACACTCACCCTAAAAGATCACAATGCCCATATTGTCTAAAGATTTATTGTTAATCCGTTTCTATGATGATATAATTTCTCACACTTCTTCTCCCGGAGATCGTGTTTTAAAGTGCTTTCTTTTTTCTTTTTCAGACTGGATCAGGGAGTAATGGGGAGGGAGGGGATGGGGTGGTATTCAAAGTCATTGGAACCCCTCTCTGCCCTGACGGCCGAACCCGAGAAATGTTTACCAGTCTTGATCGAGTATGAGATAAAGGAATCAGCCATCACGTAACTCGACACATCATCAGAGCAATATCAAATTTCAGGAACTTCTGTTCTTGGTCGTTAAGATGACGTCGTTTTGTTATCAACGATATTAGCTTAATTTTCGAAGCAGTTAAAAAAAAAAAAAGGGGGGGGGGGGGGGGGGGGGGGGGGGGGGGGGGGGGGGGCGGGGGGGAGGGAGGGAGCTACACAGGACTGAAGTTTTTTGCAATATGTCTACGTTGTTGCGCATGACTGTTGACATAGAGGGATCTAGAATCCCTGACTGCCCAAGGGGGTGATTATATGATACCACCCCTGCCAGTCACAGTACAAGGAGAATATGTGTATCTGTCTATGGATA
>JADBJO010003748.1:25000-27500 GCA_016801955.1 Conus betulinus
TGGTATAACGTTGGACTGATGCATGAGTCTTTCTTTGTTTTGGGCATATTTACATCTGATGGTATGTTTAGTCGATAGTGCATTTAGAACATGTAAAGCTGAAGAATGAGTCTTTGTTCCGTTTATCATTTGTACGATTAATGGATGTGTCTTTGTTGCGTTTGTCACATGTACGATTGACGAATGAGAGAGTCTTTGTTGCGTTAGTCAACTGTACGATTCATGAATGAGTGAGTCTTTGCTGCGTTTGTCACGTGCACAGACAGCGTCTGAGCGCGCCGTAGGTGCATTTGACGCATGTACGGCAGATGTGCGAACGACTGTTGCATTTGGCACATATGCTACTGCTGTATGAGTGACAGTTTTACTACGTTTGGCACATGTGCAATCGATGCATGAGTGACAATTTGTAATGAATTTCTGATAAGCACGGCCCATGTAACACTGACTTTCTTAGCCAACGTATAAGTAACAATTTTCTGTGCTTTTGGCACATGTATGGGTGATGTATGAGTGGCAGCATTTGTTTACATATGGCACATGAACGCCTGATGATAATGTCCGCTACATGTGGCATATATATTGCTAGTATTTTTAGTGAGACTTTTTCACATAAAGCACATGTCCGGCTAATGTGTCAATGCTAGTCTTCGTTATATATTTTACATGTACAGGTGATGCATCAGTGACAGTCTTTCTTGCATATTGTACATGTAGTGTTGATGAGTCGGTGACAACGTTTGTTACATATGGTACATCAACAGACAATATAGAGTGACAGTATGTTACACATGTGGTTTTACGGTCAGTATATTACTGACAGTCTTTGTTACATATGGCAAATGTATTTGTGCAGTTTTTTTGTCGCATGTGGAATATGTTTGGCCTAGTTTCAATGAAAGCCTTTGCTACATATGGAACTTGGAGGGCTAATATAAGGTGCATGTACGGTTAATGTATCGGCGACAATCTTTGTTACAAATGGCACATGCATAGCCGATGTATGCGTTGCAATCTTCCATACATTTCCCGCATATACGGCCGATGTGTTGGTGAAAGTCTTGGTTCATCTAGGCCGATATGAGGCCGATGTATGAGGGAAACTGGCCTGGCTCTGACTGTGTGTAGCTAATGCAGGATTGAGAGTCCTGGCTGCGTCAGTCACACGTATGGCCATGTGTAAGTAGCGGTCTTTGGTACATGGTCTCATTCTGTGTGGCCAGTGTATGTCTCTGATTGTTGTATCAGTCACATGTATGGCCATGTGTAAGTAGCGGTCTTTGGCACATTGGGCCTAGTTATGTGTGGGCAATGGGTAAGCAACAGGTCTGTTTGCCTTTACACACGTGGATGAGTGACAGTCTTGTGGTGCATTTGATATTTTTGTACGAGCAGATGTGAGTGAAAAGTGACCGTCTTTGCTTGCATTTGACACTACATGTGTGTGTGGTGTGTGTGTGTGTGTGTGTGTGTGTGTGTGTGTGTGTGTGTGTGTGTGTGTGTGTGTGTGTGTGTGTGTGTGTGTGTGTGTGTTTGAGATGTCAGTGACAGTGGCTGCATCATGTGGTATATGCATAGCCGAGGCAGGAGTGCTATTTTTGCTGCTATCTTTGCCAACGGCGGTAGCTCTTCTTGCATGTCCACTTTCTGTTGTGTTGACGCTGCTGGTGGTTGCTTTGTTTACTGACATTGTTGTTGTTGTTGTTGCCGTCAGTCCTTAAATGTTGCTGCTGCTGAAACTTCTCCATCAAGAGTGGAGACTTCAATGATGCCACGGCACGACAGATAAAAGGAAGGTTCGGTGTGTCTTTTGACTTCATGAATCGGATGTACAGGCACGAACAGTACAGTAATCAAACACACACTGTCGCTGTCTGTCTGTCGCCGTCTGTCTGTCCGTCCGTCTCTGTCTGTCTATCTGTCTGTCTCTCTCTGTGCCTCTCTCTCTCTCTCTCTCTCTCTCTCTCTCTCTCTCTCTCTCTCTCTCTTCAGGCAATTTCAAATGTCTTTAAAATCAGTATAGCTTTAACGATACTAGCAAAAATATGTTTCATGAAAGTTGATATCGTCATCATCATCATTGTCATTATTATTATCATTGCCATCACTGCATTATTATTAGTATCATAATCATCATCATCATCATCATCATCATCATCATCTCATCATCATCATTATCATTATTATCATTATCTTGCACGGTAGTGAATAATGGGGAAGACACAAAAAGGGGGGCTTCGATCGACGATAGAGAGAGGTGGAGGTAGTCAACAAATATATAATGAGCCCAGATTTCCTTTACCAACAAAAATTATTTTGCACTGAGAACGGGGGACGGGGAGGGGGGTGGGGTATCGGTCAAATGTGTACCATGTATTAGTACATCGAATTGGTAACAGTTCTGACAATGGATCTGTCACACATTCCGCGCCAGACTTCTTTCATGTTTTACTACAATGGATCGCAGAGGTTGAGTGTGCCAAGCAATGATAAGATTGGG
>JADBJO010003748.1:35000-47500 GCA_016801955.1 Conus betulinus
GATCAGTTTACACGTTAGTGGATGAATGGTCAACGAGATGGGTGCTCGGGACACTGCATATCTCGCCCATTGTTGTTATGTTTCAAAATGGACTGCCTGAGGGCGGAGAATGAAGTAAAATTTAGAAAGAGAGGGGGTTAATCACCGCCAAGGACATTTGACAAAACAAAGCACAGGACAAGACACAGGTGTCTTGTCCTGTGCTTTGTTTGTCAATGTCCTTGGCAGTAACTAACCCACTCCCTTTCTAAACATGATTGTTATGTTAACGACACACCTTACTAACGTCGAGTAGCGTTACATCTTCCTCCATATGTGTGGATGCTTGTGACAGCATAAACTGTAACAACTGCGCAAAATGTAACAATTGCCCGCGCAAAATGTAGCAACATGAAAATTGTTACATTTTGCGCGGGCAGCCCGCGCAAAATTGTAACAATTGTTACACTGTCACAGATGCTTACCTGAATCCTTCGCTTTGATGCATTTCCAGAACTATAACAGATTTGATTAACACTTAAAAACAAACAAAACAAACAAACCTGAATTCTCGTTGTCCCCACTACACCTTGTTTGTAGTTGTAAGTTTTCCAGCTTAATTAGTGACCGTGCAGTGATTGAATAACGATCCCCACTCCCCCCTCCTCCCCCCACCCATCCTCCCGCTCACCCTCTCCCCGCCATTCTGATACGTAGTTATCTTGCTTGATGCCGGATCGTAATTCAGATCCGCACTACATCTTACAGACTTGGAACTAGCAATGCATCGAATAAGCATGATTCCCCCACTTCCATACCCCCACCCCCTCGTTGACATCGATGAATTCTTTGTTGAGAAATTTACCAAAAATGTCGAAAAAAATGCCCTGTTCCTTTCATGAGAAAAGAAGTGAACGAAGCAAAACCAACCAAACCAAACCAACCAACCAAACAAACAAAAGTTGGATCTGCCCTTAGATCCGGATCTGCAACAGAATTAGATGAATTCATGGCTGAACTATTTTGCACCTTTACACCAAACTTTTTTAGAATCGGTTCCGTACATTTTTGTTGCTGCAATCTTCCTAACAGACAGACAAACCGACAGACGAAAACATATCCCCCCTCCTTCTGGTGGATGTAGTTTAGCCTGGTTGGATTTATGATCTAACTCTGTCAACGCACCTACCTCTAACCCACTGCACGAATCGTACTTCTCATTATCCCAGGTGTCGTATGAGTTTATCATGGACTGCGGTGTACTTTGTTTGCTAAATCTGTTGTTGGTTCGTTGATATTCCCTTTTATTTGTTTTAACTCTCTCTCTCTCTCTCTCTCTTTGAGAGAGAGAGGGAGACAGAGAGAGAGAGAGAGAGAGAGAGAGAGAGAGGGGGGGGGGGAGGGCGGACACTATCACAAATTGAGGTCGCACATAAAATAATACAATCATCTTTTAAGCATCGAATTTCGTCCAGCATGGCAATCTTAATCCGATTTTCTTTCGTTCAACGAGTCTCGGCAATGTTTCTGTCGTGCATATCAATTTTTTTTCTCTTTGTTTAAAAAAAAATGATTTCCCTTCTTGTATTTGGCTAATCGTTCAAGGAACTGAACACGAAGACCTGAATGAAGGATCTACAGTTCACCTCACATGGATGACAGACTAATTGTTCCTGCCGTTCACCTGAACTTCAGAAAGTTTGCCGACTCATCCGCGTATGTGTAATAGGCTGTTGTTTTATGTTGGTGGGTAAGTGTGACTTCTGCAACTTTCCAAACGTCTGCTACCACCGTGTGGTTAACCCGGTGTTACACTGCGACAAGGTCCAATCAAAGACAGTCTGTGGCCAATGATGCGACACACACGATCAGGTCAATGCAAGGGAAAGAACTCTGTCTGTTTTGTTTAGGATGTGCGCTACGGAGTTGTTTCGCATCTGCTGTACAAAATGGAAATGTCGTTACACCGAAACGGAAGCAGACGCACGCACACGTATACACTCATCTGCGTGCACAACACACACACACACACACACACACACACACACACACACACACACACACACACACACACACACACACACATTCAAAATCGCAGGAATGGGTTGCTCAGATTCTACCCCGGAGAATCGTGCTGACTGGCCAGCCTAGTCAAGTCATTGTGTGCTTTGTTGCCCAGCCGACCACGAAGACCATATCAAAGCTGAAGGACTAAGCTATAATCCGAACTACACGCAACTTAAAATCCAATACTCAATACAGAGCCCAGCCAATTCCTGGAGAAACCCAGTCTACAAGCAATGTTATCACGATGCATACATCAAGCACATTCAATAGGAAGCTATTTCTGTAAAGAAATATTACACAGCAAGTGGAAAATGAAACCCGCAGTGAAAATGCTTGCGCCAGCTGTTGTACATACATCAGCCCCTACACCTACTTACTTACTTAGGCCCATTGCTCTTGCCAGAGCACAGGCCATCAACAACTGCCCGCCAACGACCACGGTCCTGAGCAGTCTTTTCTAATTCGCCCCAGCTGTAACCCATCTGCCCGGTGTCCGATTCCAGGTCCCGTCTCCAGGTGTTTCTTGGTCTTCCTCGCTTCCTTTTGCCTTGTAGGGGATTCCAGGTCAGGGCTTTTCTGGTGGTGTTGTCCGGGGGCTTTCGGAGCGTGTGTCCTATCCACCGCCGTCTTCTTTTGCGGATGTCTTGCTCTACTGGCAGTTGGGCCTGCACCTACACTCAGTGAAAAAATGTGTTAGCCTGTGAGTGATCAGACAGCTGAGCCTTTAGGAAAGGGTGGATTGACGGGTCACTGAGCAGTTGTCTGTTTCATGGGGTGAACTCCAGTGAGTCAGAGAGAGGACCTGTGGGGTCGCTATGTCCGTGATCGCTTAATGCTCAGCGAGGCAGCGCCACAGGGCTGTCAACACACTGACGAATGGAGCAGAGTCTGTCATGACCCCTCACCCTCCACTCCCGTCTCCCTCCCGAGCCTTTACATCCGCGTCTAGTTAACCCCCCCCCCCCCCCCCCCCCCCTCCTCCTCTCTTCTCTCCCGTCCCTCAGCTCTGTTTTACACACACACACACACACACACACACACACACACACACACACACACACACACACACACACACACACATGCGAGAAAGACAGAGATAGATAGATAGATAGATAAACAGATAGATAGAGAGAAACAGATAGATAGATAGATAGATAGATAGATAGATAGATAGAGAAACAGACAGACAGACAAACAGACCGACCGACAGACAGACAGACAGACACACGCACACACACACACGCACACACACTCACACACACACACACCACACACACACACACACACACACACACACACACACACACGCACACACACACACACATATACGCTCATATCTGTTCACAAAATATATAACAGTTTGATTTAATGTCTGCTCATGTCAACTTGATACCGACAGACATTCTGATCAACTAGAAAGGCACGCAGGAAAATGTAGACCTCTGACAATGTCGAACACATTTGCTGACTGAATCCGGATCCGTAACCCGGATACACACAGAATCTGATGACAAGATCGTAAATATCAATGCACCTAATAAATGATTTTTTTTTTCTCTCCTGTTGAAATCCATATTTAGTTTCTGAGAAATGTTCAAAGATATGCGATGTTCGGAAATCTACAGAGGAAGTAATCTGTGTTAGAGCTCGCGTTCAGTGACAGTGACTCCGCTGTTTTCATGGGACAGATGCTGCTGGAGGGCAGGTCCAAATCAATTTTGCCCTCACGGTCAGCGTAACAATTCAATGTCTCTTTAACGAAGATAGTCAATATCCCCATCTTTATTCTGTCGAGAGCTTCAAACTAAAACATTTGTCTCCCTGGATCTATGTGTTTGAGCCATAATCTGAGAAAAGGTAATTCTTTTTACAATGGGGAGAAAATGGTTCCTTTTTCCTGATTTTCGTTTTTGAGAACAGGTCTATTTTTGAAAAGTATGCTGATCTGGCAAACAGCTTGAGGAGAGAAGGCTATCATGTCAAAGTCCTCATTGCAGAAATTGGAGCTAGGGGGTAGGAACGTCTACATACAGCCTCATGAAACAGCTCTCAGTTGGAGGGAGGGAAAAAAACCAGAGCCCTGAAAGCAATGGCAGAAGCGGCAGAGAGGTGTTCAAGCTGGATCTGGTCAAGGAGGAACAAAAGTGAACTTCATAAGGCTTAACTTTCCTACAAATATCAGGTGCCCTAGTGGCTCAGTGGTTAGAGTGTGAGTCATTAAGTGGAAAATGAGCATGTCCAGAGAGTCATGGGTTCGAATCCCAGCCATGGCTCGTCCGAAGATGGGAAAAAAGGGGCAGCAGAGGACATCCGGAATCATGAACCGGGTGTGTGGCCCAACCCCCCCTAGAGTGTCAGGAGATAAGGGCCGAACCACTTGCTTGAAGGGGGCTTCTCTTCTGAGGACTCTCTGCTGCCACGCTCTCCACGAGTTTCTTTCTACTGGAGACAAAAGAGCTCTATCTCATAATGTTCAAGAAAATCCGCACCAATATTTGACGGATTCGTTACTGGCCCAGTTTTGATGCAATCTATGCTGTAGTATGTGCAGACGGACAGACAAATAAAAAAAATCATTAGAAGCAAGTGGAATGATTACTTCATAATGCAGGTCACATACAAAATCGCATTGATTACAGAAATCATGCAAATGTTAACCATAATCATACTTGCATATTCTTGTCTTCAACAAACAACATCAACAATTACACCACACACATACACACACGGACGCACATAGACACGTACATACACACGGTCCTGTTGGCCAGCGATACTGTGAATTGGACAACTAGTGTATGTTCTCAGAGCTACAATTTCACTGCGTAGTCGCAAGATCAAACTGCATAGGCATAGGGTATATGTTTTAGTAGAAAAGAAAAAGGTGAAAATCGTTCAACAACAAACACATGTGTGAATTGGCAATGAAGCCATTAAATGAAAGTTGAGACAGTAAAGAATAAAAGAAGAAACAACACACACACACATACACACTCACACACACACACACACACACACACACACGCACGCACACACACACACACACACACACACACACACACACACACACACACACAGCAGTCAGAAAGTGTCAAACAGGGGAAATGTCTTGCAGAGGTTTTCCAGAATGACATGCGGTTGAATTATTTATCTTCAGCGGGAAGGGCCTCACAGGGAAGGGGTATGGGGGCATAGGGGGTAGGCAGAAGGAGAGGGGAGAGGAGAGGGGGTAGGAGGCGAAGATGGGGGACGGGGAGGGGGGAGGGGCGACGGTATCTGTAGTACTACATCAACGCTCAGCTCAACGGACGTCCTGCGCCGCTCTAGGTGGGTGACACAGTCCCACTTTTTTGAGGCGGGTTTGACCTTACCACCCTGCTATCACACGTTGCTACACCACGGTGAACAATCGGCCACTTTCAGAGTTAATGATGAAACAAACAAAAAAAAAACAAAAACAGACAAACAAAACACTATGCATTACTGAGTCACAATCTTGTCATGGTACCGTCAACAATTTGATTGTGTAACCCAGTTAGCGATGATATCTTGCGTAACACCCCAAAGGTTTACTGCTCCGATTTTTTTTTTTTTTTTTGCGGTTGCTGCCATATCGAACTGTTTACATTTCCTTTGCATGTGTTTGCTTTCACATGTGTTTACCTGGTTTTGTTTGCGCTCGCATGTTTGTTTCTGTGACTACGGAATAACAGTTCGACATTTTTTTTTTTGGGGGGGGGGGGGGGGGGGGGGGGGGGGGGGGCGGGGTCGTTTCCAAATTATAGTTATGCTGGAACTCTATTTCAAATAAACGAAAACGCACCAGAAACAAAAAGGGGATATTATTTAACAAGATATCAGACAATAAAACAGGTATCAAGAATCTCTACCAAGAGCGGATTTTTAAAAAGTTTGATTTTTAGATTGAGGCTTGATGCCTTTAAAACCAAATTCTGTAAACACGTGACTTGTATTTGTGGCCAGCAAATCACTTCGTTCCATCTACTTTTTTTGTGCGATAGAATGAAACCCTACTTACCTGCTTGGTTGTTGAACACTGAACCGTCGATATCAGCTTTTGAAGACGTCATCTCCAACGAATCAAATATTTTGGAAGTTGTTCAGGACTGATTAAGAGCCCAATTGGACATTTACTTTAACGTCTATGTTATTTTCCTCATCTTGGTGGTAGTTGCTTATTTAGTGTTTCTTTTGAAGTTTTGAATTCAGTTATGTGGAGGTTTTTTTTTGGGGGGGTGGGGTTTTTTTTGTTTTGTTTGTTTGTTTTTTTTTTTTAAATTATTATTTATTTTATCTAGGCCTAATTGCATTATACATACCTACGTACGCCCAAATTCAACACCAACCATTCGCATGCATACACCCCAAAACACCACATGCACACACACTTACATACTGTCTAAGATCACTGTTAGGTGGATAGACGTTAAATTAAATCCCACAACCACTCAATTTCAGCGCACCGACAAT
Source organism: Conus betulinus (assembly GCA_016801955.1). Lineage (NCBI taxonomy): Eukaryota > Metazoa > Mollusca > Gastropoda > Neogastropoda > Conidae > Conus > Conus betulinus. The sequence continues at coordinate 41,538 of JADBJO010003748.1, forward strand.
CATCTTCACAGGCAAGATATATTGGTTCCAAACTGGTGAGGGTGGAGGTGGGATGGAAAGTGGTTGGGCGTGGGGATGGCGGGGGAGGAGGGATGATGAGGAAGGAGACAAGAAGGGGGTGGGGGTGGGGGTGGGAAAGTAGAGTAGGATCAGACTTGAAAATCACACCCAGTTTCATAACTCGTTGTTTACTGTGACAGATGACTTTGGCGCTGATTGATGGCTGTTCCACACGATTCTGTTTTGTCGTTGCGTCAAATGTCAGATGGTGCTGAAGACTGACAGATGCTTAGGGTTATATACCTACACCAGGTTCAACCTGCAATTTGTAACGTACCTGCAGTGATTGCTGGCACGGTCGACAATGGAGGTTGTGGGGGAGGCGGTGTACCCGGAGCGTTGGATTGACAAGGCTAGTGATATTTGACAAGGCTGACAGGAGGCTTTAGCGCGAGGGCGTTAATTTCTCCATTTGTCCTCACTGGAGTGATCGCTCTGATCGCCTGGTTACTGTTCTCTTTATCAGCGAGGGATTTCGTACATCCGAAATGAAAAGGCTCAGTTTTCAAATGAGAGAGAGAGAGAGAGAGAGAGAGAGAGAGAGAGACGTAAAGTTAGTTAGAGTCTCTACCATTAAACATCGTGAGAATGCTGGAACTGTTCTATTCTCAAGAGACCAGTTTCTGCATGCCAACCAGTCTGTGTTGCCATGTCGGTGGTCCATACGGTGGAGAGAACGAAACTGGTTCTAAGATGCTTTCCCTTGTGAACGACAGTTGAAGGCAGTTCATTCGTACTTCGTATTGCATCGGCTCTGACACTTTGAGCAACGTTTTCAAATCTGTAGCACCCTGACAACTAATGATTCTGTGAGTACATTATTTCACTACTTGTGATTTCGTTCGTTGATATATCAGGTTTAAACAATGGCGACTATGTATTTTCTTTTTGAACACACAATCCAGAATTTAATGGAAAAAAGATGCAATGTTAATTTTGAGTAAACTGTCTCTTGAACTGTTCTTTTTGTCTGTTAGTTCCCTTTCGTTTCGTTTAATTGCAGAGAATAAAGGTCTACATACTGAATGCATTGATGCGTGATCTATCTTTCTTTCTTTGATTTGGATATTTTTTTTTTTCGATTTTTCTTTCAGTTTGTAGGGCAGAAAAAATATAACGTGCAACTTTTGTATTAAATGACTGTCTGCTCGTTTAAAACAAATCGTTGCATTTAAACGTGGAGTAGAGTAGACCATACATTGTTTTGTTTCGGTGATAAAATCACAGACTCTCAACACAACGTATGCACTTTTTGTATGCACATCTTAAAATATCTTCTGGCACATAGTGCTGGATAGATTTTGAAATTTTAAGGCACCAACACAGTCGTTTATTGGAGAAATGAAGCGTTCACTATTTTTTTAAGGTAGCAGATGGTCATTTAATACAAAAGGTGTACGTAATATTACGGAAAATTGTTGTTGTACGGAAAATAATTGTGTCTCACACACACACACACACACACACACACACACACACACACACACACACACACACACACACACACACCGCCTCCCCCTTCCCCCTCCCCACAGAATGAGACACAAGCCACAAAGTTCAGTAAGAAAAGGGCAGTCTCTGACCGAAAATGTTTAAACAGAGGAGAAAGTCCAGGACAATACAACAGTATAATTCCAAACATCTCTCTCTCTCTCTCTCTCTCTCTCTCTCTCTCTCTCTCTCTCTCTCTCTATATATATATATATATATATATATATATATACATATATATATATTTCCGAATATAGATTTCCGATTCGCTCCACTCCCTGAACCTTCCCACCACCCTCCCACCTCCCAACTCAGGTGCCGGGGAGTCTTTCCGGACTGTTCTATACTCTTTCACCCTTCCCTGCACTAACACTTGGGAATGTCCAGACTGTTCCACACCACCCCCTCCACATTCCCCAGCTCCTGGGGAGTATTTCTGGCCTGCCCCACAATATCTTCCTTCCCCATCAGCTCCTGGGAAGTATTGTCAGAGGGTTTCCATTGCATCTCTTCCAACAATCAAGCCTGTTTGAAGGCAGTTCCATAGCGCTCCCTCCCCCAGTTAGCCCTTGGAATGTTCCCGAACTGTTTCATAACAAAATCCTCTCCCTGTAATCAGTTTGGGGAGACTATTCACGTCCCTGCGCAACTCTCCCCATAATCAGTTCTTCGGGGAGTGCCTTTGGAGAGCATTTTCCTAATAGTAACTCCCCCCATAATCAGTTCTTCGGAAGTATCTTTGGAGAGCATTCCTAATAGTAAGTCTCCCCATAATCAGTTCTTCGGGAATACATTTGGAGAGCATTTACCAGATAGTAAGTCTCCCCATAATCAGTTCTTCGGGAGTACCTTTGGAGAGCATTTCCCTAATACTAAGTCTTCCCATAATCAGTTCTTCGGGAGTACATTTGGAGAGCATTTACCAAATAGTAAGTCTCCCCATAATCAGTTCTTCGGGGGGGGTACCTTTGGAGAGCATTTCCGTAATAGTAACTCTCCCAATAATCAGTTCTTCGGGGGTACCTTCGGAAAGTATTTCCGGACTGTGTACCCTAATAGCAACTCCCCGTAATCACCAGTCGATCGGGGTAGGGGTGCCTCCGGACTCCTCCATTACAGCTTCCTGTAATTAGTTCTTGGGGAGTACTTCCGGACTTTCTAGTACCCTTCCCAATCTACCCTCCCCCATTTGTTATTGAGGAATATTTCCGGTCGGTTCTACGGCGAATGGCCCAAATTATGTCCAGGGGAGCGCTTTCCGACTGTTCTTAAATGACTGGTCGAGATATAACCCACGTCTGCTCCAATTTTGTACTAAAATAACGCCCTTTCCCCAATTCAAACGATGAGACACATTACCACAATAGACTACTATCAACTGATTAAGAATGCTCTGGTGTGGAAGTGGAATGGGGAGGAGGAGGAGGAGGAGGAGGAGGTATGAGACAGGGAAGGGAACGGAGTGAGGTCAAGGGTGTGGTGGGCCTTTTCAGCATTGGTAGGGAACAATTTGTACGTCTGCCCAGAACGTGTGCCTGAAGTAGTAGTCCCCGCGCTTTCTCACAGAAAGTTAATCGCAGCTTACTCCCTCTAATTCTCTGTCTTCCTTTTCCTTTCCCTCGCACCTATCGCCCCCCCCCCCCCCCCCCCCCCCCCTACTTCGCGCCTCTTTCTTCCCCGCCCCTTTCTTTCCAGCCTCTTCCCCCCCCCCCCTCCCCACACACACTCTAGTCTACCTCTTCGGATAATTCCTCTGGCCGCAAACCGAATGGCTCTTCAGGGAGACGGTTCGGACACGCGTCTGTGAATCCGGACACATTCCCCGGTTGTTGTTGTCGGTGTCGGTGTTGTTGTTGCTGCTGTGTTGTTGTTGTGTTTACTTGTTTGTTGTTGTTGTTGTTGTTTTATTATGGCAAGAGGTTGGAATCTTTGTGACAAAGGCGCTGAGGCAATCTCCTCAATTGTTCACTCTGACGCAACTATTACGTCATTCAAATTGTTGACGGCGTATTCTGCGTCGGTCGGCGTGCAGTCCACAAATTGATAATAAGTTCCGAATTTCCATCTTCTTCCACTACTTCTTTTATCTGTGCAAGAATATCTTACGGATCCGTCATGTAACTGTTGATGCATTGTTTACTGTACTTCGGATTGTGACAACAGGCTTGTTTTTCATTAGTTGTTTTTCTTTTGCGATTCATTTTGTTCAATGCATATTTTGGTCGATGGCTGCCCAGCACCGTGAACAATGGCTCAGTATTCTGCCAGATATCATTTCATGCACTTGTGTGTGTGTGTGTGTGTGTGTGTGTGTGTGTGTGTGTGTATGCGTGTGTTGTGATATATGTGTGTGTGTGTGTGTGTGTGTGTGTGTGTGTGTGTGTGTGTGTGTGTGTGTGTATGTTTGTGTGTGTGTGTGTGTGTGTGTGTGTGTGTGTGTGTGTGTGTGTGTGTGTGTGTGCGAGCGTGTGTGTGTGTGTGTGTGTGTGCGCGCGCGCGTGTGTGCGTGCGTGCATGCGTGCGTATGTGTGTGTGTGTGTATGTGTGTGTGTGCGCGCGCGCGCGCGCGCGTTCACACGTTGACCACAGCTCTGAGAGCAGCAGTTTCACCTCTGTGGCCTTGTCGTATCTCCAAGCCCGTTTGCGAAAGTGACCATTGCCACACATGCTTTTTGGATGTTGCTTTTAACTTTGAGAGTGTAATTCAAACTTCAAAGAATATGTGCTGTTCCGCCAAACAAAAGAGACAAACAAATTACAAGACAAAACACGTACTTCAGTCAACAGCTCTGAGTCAATTCTAGTCATGTTGCTTGAAAGCCCAGCCAGCCTCTAAGGACACATAGATTAGAAAAGGTGGAGTGAGGGTCAGGGAATAGATTACTGACAACAAACAGTACTTCATCAAAGACAGTGACCATTTGTTAGTTGATAGTCTATACAACTGTCTGCTGAACTAGTGGTCATTTGCCCTTTCCCTCCCCCCGCCTCCCCCCACCTCCCTTTCCCTCTTTTATGTCGTTTTTGCTCCTGATGACCATTCCTTGATGGGTGAAAGTATGTGGTTTTCTGTCATATAACAAGCTCGACCATTGGTCAAAGTGGCCACTTCGAAACTCTTCAGCAGTGTCAAAATCAAGATAATTAGAGTGTTCGAGTAAAGTTTTTGAGTTTGTCTAACCTGCTTCTGAAAATTTGCGAACAAAATTGAACCGCTTTCTTCTGGTAGATTTTTTTTTTTGTGTGTGTGTGTAAAATCTGAAGTGTTTATGATCATAATCATTAACATCAGAAAGGTCATACGATATGCTCGATTGAAAGAATGAAGAAAGAAGGATGAAAAAAGAAACATGGCAGACTCAAAGTAAAAAACAAACAAATAAACACGCAAACAAACACAAAACACGCAAACAAACAAAAAAGACGAACAGGCAAACAAATAAAAAAAGAGAGAATAAAAAAGAATGAAACAACAAGGAGGAACACCATCGAATCAGCTCGCTAGCAATGCCGTGTCTCCACCAAAGGGTTGACTCACGGCGCGGCTTGATATTGATCAGTCATGGTGGATTTCGATGCTGGGACAAACCTGGATGTGACTGTGTAAGAGGAACTGGAATGAGCTGCGTTGGAAGACACTGCATTGGGAGACACGAGAGAGAGAGAGAGAGAGAGAGAGAGAGAGAGAGAGAGAGAGAGAGAGAGAGAGAGAGAGAGAGAGAGAGAGGAGTGAGTGCATCGCCCCCGCCCCTCCTCCCCTCCACCACTCCACTTTTCCCCCGACTGATAATAAGAAATAAACTGTACAAGTCAAAATACATCTTCGACACTACTACAATAGTCATTTTCGACATGACATTTATTATCCTCTGACAGTATTAGGAAGGTGCCCAGCGGAAATCGACTCATTCACTCAAATCAGTCAGCTTGCTCAGTGGAGATCGACTCATTCCCTCAAATCAGTCGGCTTGCTCAGTGGAGATCGACTCATTCCCTCAAATCAGTCAGCTCACTCAGCCAAGTCGTCTTCATTCAGAACTAGCTCCACCTGACCCCCCAACAGTCAGGCTTGCAGTCTGACCTGAAAAATTCCTTTATAAATCGATCCCTCCCTCAGGGAGACACTGAGCTGTGAGCAGTCAGACGAATCAAAAGGTTGGGAGAGTGAAAAGGCTGGAACGGAACGAAAACTGGTGGGAGAGGGGTGCTGGAGTGGGCAGGGGGGGGGGGGGGGGGGGGGGGGGGATGAGTGGGGAGGGGGAGGGGCAGGGTGTGGGAAGGGGGCGTGGGGGGGGGGGAGAGGACGGATGGGTGAAGGGTATGGGGAAGAAAGAGTGGTGCGCAGGGGGAGGTGGGAGAGGGGGAAGGAGAGGGAAAAGGGGCATTTAAGTTATGCATGTCAATGATGATGG
>JADBJO010003748.1:55000-57500 GCA_016801955.1 Conus betulinus
GTTTTGATAGTTCCAGGTCTCTCTCCCAAACCTTATTACCCGGGTCTAGGAAGACAAACTGCTTTCTTCTTCTTCTTCTTCTTCTTCTTCTTAAAGTACATTACATACTGTAGTGAAAATGGTGTGAGCTTTGATTTCTTGTAAAATGTTATTCCAGTGATCTAGCTTTGCCTGGGCTGCGATGCGACTTCTTTACTCTTTATAGTTCTGTCATATCTGCCAGAATTTCTTTATCATTTTCTGCAGGAAAGCCATTTTGAAGGGTTCCTGTGTGGGTTGTATTGCTTCGTCATCTATGCACGCACATGTTCTCGCTTGAACAGAAACAGCAGAGAAAAAGAGAGGGAAGTGAACATGCGCGTGCACATGCACACATACACACACGTATATATGTACACATGAACGCAAGAACACACACGTACACACGCATGTAAACAGAGAGAGAGAGACAGAGAGACATAGAAGAGAGAGAGAGAGAGAGAGAGAGAGAGAGAGAGACAGACAGACAGACAGACAAACAGACAAACAGACAGACAGACAGAGACACAGATAGACAGACAGACAGACAGACAGAAAGGATCAATTTCTTGCGGTACGTTTGTTAGAATAAAACCCGCGGGGATTTAGGTACACGTCAAAATAAACACGTTAAAAGGCAGAAGCAAACCCGTACGTCAACCGGCTGACCGCGCAGTCTCTTCCGACCTTTATAGATAGACATTGGATATTTTCAGTCTCTTCCGACCTTTATAGATAGACATTGTCTTCCGAACTTTATAGATAGACACTGGATATTTCCAGTCTCTTCCGACTTTTATAGACAGACACTGGATATTTTCAGTCTCTTCCGACCTTTGTAGATAGACACTGGATATTTTCAGTCTCTTCCGACCTTTATAGATAGACACTGGATATTTTCAGTCTCTTCCGACCTTTATAGATAGACACTGGATATTTTCGTTGTCGACGCCATGATACCAGTTTGAAATAAGAATCAGGAATGACTTAAAATACTCAGGAAGTATTCATTACGCTTTCATGAACCATTGACCTTTTCAGTCATTCACAAGTAACAACTACCTTATTTTATACGTTACTGTTCACTCGTATTTGGAACAGTATTGTGTAAAATGTTCGCCTGAAAATGTAGGATTTTTGAATGTGCTTTTAAAGCAACTAGGGTGGACAGATTTTGTAAAGAGTGAGGCGATGAGGTCAAACAGTTAGGGGCGACATCGCTACAAGAACGCTCACCAAAGTTAGATTTTGCTTTGGAATCTTCAGGAGGAGATGGTACGGTAATATTGCTTATAGCCCAGCCGACCGCAAAGGGCCTATCGGGGCTGGTAGGAGGAGCAGGGAGTCTTCCGGAAGAGACCCCGCAAAACAAACGGAAGATCAAAGTGACCAGTTTGTATTGATGACAAAATTTCACAGGCAGCCAGTGACTTCAGCCGTGATGTAATGTGATCTGGCTTTCTTTCGTTCAGGACAAGACGCACTGCACTGCTTTCAAGTCGCAGGAGCCGTGAAATTTGTTCCGCGGGCAAACCATGCAGTATTGAATTACAGTCATTGGGCTTAGAAGTCATGAGTGAACTGACAAGTAGTGTTGATATATTGTCTCATGGACATTTACAAACTGAGGCAATACGGCAAAGGCCCAAGAACGACACGCCACACACCGCTAATCTGATCCAAGTATATAGTCTTTTCTAGTAGAGACAGAGAGAGAGAGAGAGAGAGAGAGAGAGAGAAGCGACCACACGAGTGTGATGAGCTACTCAATAATAACCGCCTTCCAATTAACTGCTGGGACGTGCTCGATGTGAGACAAAAACACCGTCAAGCAAAATCCCCACACAACCTGTTCGGATACGTTCATCCAGATGTTATTTTTCAGTTTTCCACACAATTCGTCTTATAACATCACATGTGTTTTAGCTTGTGTTATGGACATCTGAATATAACTTCGTCCTTTGAACAGGGGTTTCCTTGTACTCGTGTCGTCAGCCTTTGTCTTCCCAGTTTAGCTGGATACGGGAATCGCCATTTCCTCCGCTTTGAGATCTTTTGTGCGAGAGTCAAGAAAGCTGATTTCGCTGCGGGCGGATTAGTCACGTGTGTCACAGGAAACATGAATGGTGGAAGAAGCGCTAGCAAATATAGGTGATTGACTGAACTACGATTTTTCTTTTGATCTTTCGAGCAGTCCATTACTGCACAATGTTACGTTACAATCGTAAGCCGCCGACTTGAACGTCGCTTCACCCTGCTAGGTCTATTTCTCGTTTGACACATGCCCAGAAAATTGTCACTTTTTTTTTTTAAAGATCTCGTTAAAACGTGGCTTCACGCCAAGACTCCGCGTGATTTCAGACATATCAGCTATATGAAAACTATGGCACAGCCTTGAAAGAGCTCCCCATGTCCGCTGAGCGTTAAACATCAACCAATATATTCAACCAGTCAGAGGGTGAGGAAAGACCCATTGACCACA
>JADBJO010003748.1:62500-65000 GCA_016801955.1 Conus betulinus
CTTGTCACCATCGTTATAATCGCCACCTTCATCATTGCCCTTATGATTATGATGATGACATCATCATCATCATCATCATCATCAGCAGCAGCAGCAGCAGCAGCAGCAGCAGCAGCAGCAGCAGCGCTGTCATTAACGATATCGAAACAATGCCATCACTACCATCACATAATTATAATCACTGTCACTGTCACTATCATTATCGTGATAGTCGTCGTTGTGATCATCATTATTGCTGTTATGTTCATTTTTACCATCGTCGTTATCATCATCGTTATCATCACTGTTATGACCTTCATCATAATCAGTTTCATCATCTTTACTGATAGGATCATCGCCTTTTTATCGTTGTCATCATCATAATCCTTATGCCATCGCCATAATCATTACCACCATCATAACCCTGAGCTAACTGGCACGTGTGAGCTGAGGGTGGGGGTGTTGGTGTACAGATCGAGTTCCATCCCCTGATCCTGGCCCAGCGTGTCGAACGTGCCAACACTTCTTTTGACCTCCACTACCAGCGTGTCAAGCCGCCCTTCAAGGAGCAACCCGCCGCCACCCGTGAGTTCCCTGTCTCTGTCTGTCTGTCCCTCTGTCCGTCTGTCTGCCTTCTTGTCTCTTGGCCTGTGCCTGTCTGTCTGTCTGTCTCTGTCTGTCCCTCTGCCCGTCTGTCTGTCTTCTTGTCTCTTGGCCTGTGCCTGTGTGTCTGTCTGTCTCTGTCTGTCCCTCTGTCCCTCTGTCTGCCTTCTTGTCTATTGGCCTGTGCCTGTCTGTCTGTCTGTCTCTGTCTGCCCCTCTGTCCGTCTGTCTGCCTTCTTGTCTCTTGGCCTGTGCCTGTCTGTCTGTCTGTCTCTGTCTGTCCCTCTGCCTGTCTGTCTGCCTTGTTGTTTCTTGGTCTGTCTGTCTGTCTGTCTCTGTCGCTCTGTCTGCCTTGTTGTTGTCTCTTTGCCTGTCTGTCTGTCTGTCTCTGTCTGTCCCTCTGCCCGTCTGTCTGCCTTATTGTCTCTTTGTCTGTCTGTCTGTCTGTCTGTTTGTCTCTGTCTGTCGTTCGTTCTGTCTGTCTGTCTGCCATGTTGTCTCTTTGCTGCCTGTCTGTCTGTCTCTGTCTGTCCCTCTGCCTGTCTGTCTGCCTTGTTGTCTCTTTGCCTGTCTGGCTGTCTCTGTCTGTCCCTCTGCCTGTCTGTCTGCCTTGTTGTCTCTTTGCCTGTCTGTCTGTCTGTTTGTCTCTGTCTGTCCCTCTGCCCGTCTGTTTGCCTTAATATCTCTTTGTATGTGCCTGCCTGTCTGTCTCTGTCCCTCTGTTTGCCTTAATGTCTCTTTGTCTGTGCCTGCCTGCCTGTCTCTGTCCCTCTGTCCGTCTGTTTGCCTTAATGTCTTTTTGCCTGTGCCTGTCTGTCTGTTTGTCTGTCCCTCTGCCTGTCTGTCTGCATGTTTCTCTCAAGTCTGTCCTCTTTGCACTTCTCTCCTTGTCTTCGCTCTTCGCTGTCTTTTTTCCTTTCAGTCCCCCTCTCTCTCTCTCTGTCCCTTTGTTGTTCGGGTGTATTCATACTCTATACCATTTGTCTCATGTTAATGGTGAAATTCACATCCTGTTAGCCTGTGTACGAGTTGTTTTCCCAACATAGTCTCTGCGTGGAGACAGGTACCCCTTACTCCCCCCATCCCCTACCTTCACCATCCTTTTACCCTCGTCCTCCACCCTTTATCTCGTCCTCCTCTCTCTTCTCCGACTTAATCTTTTGCATCACAGCTTCGTGTCTGAAATCACGTTACTTCTGTTGTTCAAGACGACTGAGGAGTAGGAACAAATTGGAAGAACTGAAGGCACGTTTAAATGTATGTCTCTCTATCTGTCTGTCTGTCTGTCTGCCTGCCTGCCTGCCTGCCTGCCTGCCTGCCTGTCTGTCTGTCTGTTACACACACACACACACACACACACACACACACACACACACACACCACACAACAACAACAACAACAACAACAACAACAACAACACACACAGACACACAGAGACACACACACACACACACACACACACACACACACACACACACACACACACACACACACACACACACACACACACACACACACACACACACGCACACACACACACACACACACACACACACACACACACACACACACACACACAACCGAACAGAGAGGGAGAAAGAGGCGCGCACGCACACATACACACGCCCTCGCGCAAACACACACACGCGCGCGTGCACATAAAAACACACACACTCGTGAATGTGAATCGCGAGCGTGGATGCACTGATAAAACGTTCTATTTTTTTCCCGACAGTTTTATACTATATCCGATGAAACCTTCGGACAAATTTCTGCACATTTGATCTTCATCTCCGACACACACACACACACACACACACACACACACACACACACACACACACACACACACACACACACACACACACACACACACACACACTCACACACACACACACACACACGCACGCACACACGC
>JADBJO010003748.1:67500-75000 GCA_016801955.1 Conus betulinus
GAGTGATGAGGGGAAGAGGGTGGAACGCAGAGAACCTGTGGCAAGCAGTGGCAGTTTCGAGTGCTATAAAGTGAAGTGACAATCTTCGCAAACAGCTGAACAGCCGAAGCAGTGCAAAAGTGACAAACGTGTAGCCTAACGTTCTAACTGAAAACGACAAGATTTCTCCCACTGGGGGGAGACGAATCACCTGAGAACCTCTTCCGTCTGAGCAATGAAGTGATAACAATGCGTGTAGTCATTATAGCGAACATCAGCCGTAAACATCGTCAGAGCTGACCAGGATCCATACAAACGGCACGCTTTCCTGTTCTTTGAATGATGGATCGTAAACCACGGCGTCTTCCGCACCTGTCAGAAAAGCGCCAGAGAGGCCAAGGAAGGGGTAAGCCACCGCTGATCTGTATGCAGATTGTACTGAGAATGATACACGTAATGTTTTTCAGGCTATGCTTGACTGCCGCCAAACTTGCAGTAGTAATACATCGTCAGTTTGTTCCAAAATCATACCTGAAGGTGCTTTCGACGTTTAATCATTATGCTTTGTGAAGACAGTACTGTGAAGGTATGTCTGCTAGCCTTGCCCGAACTCATGACTAAAAGATCATGACAAAATCGTGCAACGAGATATAGAAGTCAGGGTGTTCTCGGTTGTTTAAAGTAATCTCAGTTGTACTGTGCTAAACCTGAATACCCCGTACAAACCCTTTTCTTTTATTTTGGGTTCTGGTTGACTGATCCATGACTAGGATTAAAAAAAAAAAAATTTCATGACCTTCCCAAAACCTCCCCTATCTCCCTTACCTATCCCCATCCCATGCCTAAACCCCGTAAAGGAGCGAAAGGGAAGAAACCTTGCTTGTGTTCTTCTGAAGGGGGTAACTTTTATGTAGAGAAAGTGACAAGAGGTATACTGTTGCGTTTTTTTTTGTTCACCTAGGATATCTTTTAATGATGATTTCACAGTGAGAAAGACTGAAAGAGGAGTGATAAATGATGACTTGATATCTGAAAGGACTAGAATGGTGCCGACTATAGCAGTTTTTTATGGGGAAAGTCAAAAAGTGGTAAACTAACCTATCTTTCTCTCGCCCAAGTAAGAGTGACAGGGAAGAATACCTTGGAAAAACTGGAAAGGAGATAAGTTTCATTTTCTAAAGTAAATGTAAAGAAGAGTAAGTCATTCTTTTTAGGTCTTGTTATCATCATTTTTTTTTGACATTGTACCGATTTTGTGTGTCCGTACGAGAATCCGAATAGGAAAAGCTATCGTCATTTACTTTTTTTATGTGAAAAAAAAAACAAAACAAAACACAATGAGAAGCGGTAATTCAACGCAAAGCATTTCTTTCTATGGAGAATTAAAAAGGGAGCAGCTTGTTCTAAAATACAAAAAAAACAAAAACTACGATGAACAGACTGGTAACTGTATCTATAACAGAGACAGGAAGTTAAAGGATTGAAGCGTTTGTCTGCGGAATTGACAGTTGGGAGCTCCAACCACCCGAGGAGTTGGATTTTTTTTTTTTTTTTTTTTTGGGATAAGGCTTGAAAACCGTCTTTGTCCATCCAGTGGTAAACGGAAACTGTTCAGATCGGTGAAGGCAGCGGAAGGAGAGGGTGGGCTCCGTCTGTCATAATGCCGTGCCTCGGACAATGGTGAAGTTCAGCAGTTTTACTGCCCTACGGGTATTAGGCTGTGGGCTGTCGCTTGCCAGAGTCAGTGTATATAGCAGGGGAACATGACATGAATCGTGAAAACAAGAATCCGAATTTAAAAATAACGTACTCCACGAGCACAGTGATTTACAAATACATAACGGCAGTGGAGTATAGATAAACTACGATGATAGAAATAGAATGAATATTAGAAAATACATGTATAATGTAAAATGCAGCAAGCAAACAGACAACGATTGTAGTAAGAGTGAAAAAAAAGCACACACACACACACACACACACACACACACACACACACACACACACACACACACACACACACACACACACACACACACATCTATCGATCTATCTATCGATCGAGCGATTTTTATCTATCTATCGATCTATGATCTATGTATGTATGTATCTATCTAAGTGATTGAGTGAGTGTGAACCCCAGAACAACTTCTTGCTGTTCGCTCACTTTCGTTCCTTTAGAATTACAACACGAGCCCAAACAAAGACGACGAAGAAGACGGTCTCTGACACAATTATGTTCTGAATGAACATCAGGAAGAAATTCAGCATTTGTTTTCCTTCAAAGTCAAGGTCGAAATTCTGCATCTTGTGTGTGTGTGTGTGTGTGTGTGTGTGTGTGTGTGTGCGCACACACACACGCACGCACACACACACACACACACACACACACACACACACACACACACACACACACACACACACACACACACACACACACACACACACACACAAAGAGGAGAGAAAGCATGTATGACTGAAACTCGTCAATGGTGTGGTGTTGCAGGTAATCCCTGGGGTGTCACAGATCAAGCTCTTCGTCAGCTGTCCAACGTGAGTCACTCAGTGGGCAAAGTGATGTCTCACAGACACTCTGAGTCGTATGCTTTGTTCATGCAGGCCTAAGCCCCTTATGACGGGGAATGACATGCAACAAAGTATAGGCCTAACAAAACAACAAAAAAACGGAGAACTTTCATGAGATAGTCGTCGTTTTTTTTTTTTTTTTCCCTGAATTTCAATGCCTTATACAAAACGACGAAAACTTTTCGAAAATCTGTTGAAGCTGCGACATCTGCCGGGTCAAGTGAAATATGGAAGGTTGTCTTATAGAAATGAGGGCTTAATTAATTCATTCATTTCTATTGTCCATAAAACTTTGACAGCTAAAAAAGGGGGGGAAAAGCATTTCGTTTTCGTGTGACTCTTACGAAGAGGGCAAAGCAAATTTTTGTCGTGAATACCCGGTTTTGTGTCTAAATTTATGTACTGCTAATTCAGATTGTTCAAGTCTAAATTTTGCCATGATGTATTTAAAGTGTCTATTCATTTCTACAGTTACGTAAGGTTTTAGATGATGAGGATTACCAGGATTTCTGCAGAAATAAAAGCTTTCATTATTATGCACACGGTTTAACCATTTTTGGCAATGGCAAACAACTTATAAACTGTCTAACATTTCTAACACCTTGATTCAGCCATACGAAACCAAGACAGTATTCAAAAAGACACGTAATGTANGTGTTGTGTGTGGTTGTTCGGTGTGTGTTGTGTGGTGTGCGTGTTGTGTTTGGTGTATGTGTGTATTGTGTTGTGCGTGCGTGTGTGTATGGGTGTAGTGCGGTGTGTGTGTGTGTGTGTGTGTGTGTGCGTGCGTGCGTGCCGTGGCGTTGCGTGCAGTGCGTGCGTGCCGTGTGTGGTGTTTGTGTGGTGTGGTGTCGTGTGGTGTGTGGGTGTGTGTGTGTGTGTGTGTTGTGTTTAGTGTTAGTGATTCGTGTGTTTTAGTTTTAGTTGATTTGTGTGTTTTAGTGTGGCTTTAGTTGTGTTAGTGTTCTGTGTGCAAGGCCCGCCCGCGCGCGCGCGCGCTGCGCGGGCTGTGTGTGTGTGTTGTGTTGGGTTAGTGTGTGTGTGTGTGAGTGTGTGTGGTTGTGTGTGTGTGTGTGTGTGGTGTGTGTGTGTGTGTGTAGGCTGATGTGTGTCTGTGTGTGTGGTGTGTCATCTTCCGTATGGTTTCAGTGGCATTACACCCACGTGGCTCATCTTGTTGTCACCTGACTGATCTGATCCCAAATCGTCAGGTAGAGCGACTCCTGTGCCATAGAAAAATTTTGGTACAGAAAGACGGGGCCCCGTCCGATTTGGTGCCTTTTGCACACATTGTTCAGCTATGGGACGCACTGGGATGTCTGCCTTCTCCCATCATTGGTGTCTTTGCACACATGTTCAGCTATGACGCACTGGCTGCTCTCCGACTCGCGCTGCGCGCTGCGCGCGCGCGGCACACACACACACACCACACACACAACACCACACACCACACACACACACACACACACACACACACACACGCACACTCTTACACACACACACACACACACACACACACACACACACACACACACACACACACACATATATATATATGTATTATATATATATATATATATATATATATACTATATACAGAGGGAAGCAAGCACGCATGGCATTCACGCACACTCAGTTGCACACACGCACAGACAAACAAACAGACAGAGGCAGAGACAGAGACATAGAGAGAGACAGAGGGAGAAAAGAATGGTTAGTTACAACAGCAGTAACAAAAAGGCCAGACCACACGACAAGAAGTGTCTTGGACGCAGCAGACTATTCATATTTCAAACAAACATAAAAAGAGAAGAATTACATCATTGTAGAAACACCCTGAAAACAAGTTTCTTTACTTGCATTTGTTTCTTCATTTTTCATACGAACAAGAATGGAAAGAATGCCATGCAAGCATTCACAACAACCTGTTGCCTTTTACATATGCCCCTTAAAACAGTGATTTTATCTGTTTAACAGTATTAAAGGCGTAACAACAACAACAAAAACACAACAACAACAACAGGAACAACAACAACAACAGAAACAATGACAACAAAAACAACATGCAAGAACAACAACAATAACACTAGTGTTAATCATCATCATCATCTTCATCATCATCATAACAATAATAATGATATCAATAGTAATAACAATAATAATAATAATAATAATAATAATAATAATAACAATGATGCTAATAATAATGATAATAATAATGAAGATGATAATGATAATAGTAATAATAATAATGATGATGATGATGATGATGATGATGATGATGATGATGATGATGATGATAACAATAGCAACAATAAACAAAAACACTAGATTGTTCGCTTCTTATTTTTCCTTTAACTGTAGCAACAAATTTGATAATTAAAACTAGGAGACAGGAGGAACTCGGGGGGGGGGGGGGGGGGGGGGGGGGGGGGGGGGGGGGGGGGGGGGGGGGGGGGGGGGGGGGGGGGGGGGGGGGGGGGGGGTAGGGAGAAGGGAGGGGGGGGGCCGGGGGGGAAGAAAAAAACGTAGAAAAAAGAAATAACAGGAGACCAGTAGAGGTTGGAACAGAGGTCGCTAGATGTCGTTGCAGTAAGGACATCTGTTGAAGGGCACTGCACTATCTCTTGGCTGACAGGGTTCATGTCCTGCACATACCGCGTTGATGAGACTGGCAGTGACCTGTGGTCAGGTGTTGATGATGGGGCCCACCTGGATGTTGTTTGCAAAGACTCCAGGTACAAGCAACTGGCTGTTGTCTGCTAATGGGAAGGCTTCAGGTGCAAGGCACTTGCATTTGTTTCCTAATGGAAAGACTTCAGGTGCAAGCAACTGGCTGGTGTCTCCTAATAGAAAGACTTCAGGTGCAAGACACTTGCTTTTTGTTTCCTAATGGAAAGACTTCAGGTGCAAAGACACTTCCTCGTTCTAATGGAAAGAGTTCAGGTGCAAGCAACCGGTTTTTGTTTCCTAATGGAAAGAATTGAGGTGCAGACCACCTGTTTTTGTGTCCTAATGGAAAGAATTGAGGTGCAGACCACCCTGTTTTTGTGTCCTAATGGAAAGAATTGAGGTGCAGACCACCTGTTTTTGTTTCCTAATGGAAAGAATTGAGGTGCAGACCACCTGTTTTTGTGTCCTAATGGAAAGAATTGAAGTGCAGACCACTTGGTTTTGTGTCCTAATGGAAAGGTTTGAGGTGCAGACCACTTGGTTTTGTGTCCTAATGAAGCGTTCAGCCCAACTTGGACAGGAGAGCTGTCTCTCTCCTTCCTTGCAGTGTTGTCAAATTTGTGGCTTTGTCAGCCTATATTGGCTAATACCATCCTATGTGTTTCGTGATGACGATGGCATATGCTGACCTGAACGCTGGTTGTAGTATTATTCGATGAGATTTTAATCAGCTCAAAGAAACATTTATTCCGAACACCACAACCACCACCGCAAACAGCAGCAGCAACACACTTTAGCGAGCTAAGACATTCCAAACACTAAAAAGTACCTTCTTTGTAAACGATCCTTTAGTGAAAAAGAACACGACGTTTCGACTCAAAGAGCCTTCTTCAAAGGGAATCTTAAATAAATGTTAGCGAACCGCCAAAAGAAACGCGGACAAACGAGTCATAAGACAAAAACACGAAGCGTTTCGACCTCTTAGGTCTTCTTCAGGCAAGACACAAACAAATAGGACAATGAAATGAACGAGTTTGTCACTTAGCTTAGATCTCTTCAGCGCATTTTCATTCAGCGCCTACCTTGCGCTGAAGTGATCTAAGCTAAGTGACAAACTCGTTCATTTTCATTGTCCTGTTTGTTTGTCTTGCCTGAAGAAGACTTAAGAGGTCGAAACGCGTCGTGTTTTGTCTTGTGACTCGCTTGTCCACGTTTCTCTAGGCGGTTCGCTATCATTTATTTAAGATTTGTTTAGATTTCCGCCTGCAGTAGTCTCACTTTGCAACTATATCTTCAAAGGGGACTGGTGATTAAACGTCATTCTCAGGAAACGTCACGGGTAAGAACGATGACATACAACACTTAAATGACGTAAAGATGGGCGAAAGACAAGCAGGGTGGAGAGGAGAGGTGGCGAGAGTGGGGACAGGGGTGTCGTTAAAGAGAGGGGGGTGGGGGGGGGATAAAGAAAGAAAGAAGAAAGAAAGAAAGGATGAAAAGGAAGAAAGTAGTCTGAAATGAAAATGGAAATGAAATGAATGCATAGACAAATGCAATAAATGAATAAATATAAAAGGAATAAAATAAATAAATAAATAAAATAAATACAGAACATTAAAAGGTATCCTCGTCCCCACTCTGCCCACTTTCTGCTCCATCCTGTCTTGTCTTTCACCCATCTTTACGCCATTTAAATGCTTTACGTCATCATTCTTACCCGTGACGTTCCTGAGAATGACGTTTTAATCACCAGTTCACTTTGAAGAAGGCTCTTTGAGTCGAGATGTCGTGTTCTTTTTCTCCAAAGGATCTTTTACAATGTGCTTTTGAGTGTTCTGTATTTTACCTTAAGATCCAGCAGTCATAGTTTATCTTCAATAAGACATTACAACATACAGAACTGATCTTTATAAATCATTTTTCAAGTTTGTTTAGATTTCCGCCTGCAGTCGCTTCACTTTACAACTAGATGTAACTTTTGATCCACACTGACTGCAGTCCTTCCTTGTTTTGTATTTCTGCGCTTACGTCATCACCTTTAGGTGTGCACTGTGATCGCTGAAATTTGTTGTCCTGAGTATTGTGTATCTTGCCTGAAGAAGACCTAAGAGGTTGAAACGCGTCGTGTTTTGTCTTGTGGTTCGTTTGTCTACGTTTTTTTCGGCGGAACCTTATAAATTATTTTTCAAATTTTATCTGTATGAATTTAAGCATACATATTGCGACTGTGCACGTTAGAATTCCCCACAAGCTCCCAACAAA